>JBBMFX010018067.1:0-12575 GCA_037832545.1 Rhabdalestes septentrionalis | reverse complement strand
TGTGTGTGTGTGTGTGTGTGTGTGTGTGTGTGTGTGTGTGTGTGTGTGTGTGTGTGTGTGTGTGTGTGTGCAGGTTTCGCAGTGGCACACATTGCCCAGCACAGCCCCTCGTCCCTGTGCTTGCCCCCCCCCTCCCTCAGCTCCAGCTCCAGTGGAGGCACAAGTCACTGTGACTCCGTCACTACCAGCAGTGTGTCTACCCAGAACCCATCAGGTAACACACACACACATATACACACGTGTCATCACTGTTCTTCAACCTTACTGGCATGAAGCCACACTTCTGTGTTTTACAGCACATAATAACTCCACTGTTGTGAAACCACCCTATTGTCAGGTTGGGCTCTTACTCAAACTTTGCTTTGGCGTCTTCCGAAAACTGGGATTTGTTTTCCCTTCAAGAACTGGTACTCATTGTCTTTGAATGCTCTCCCACTCCTGACAAAATCCCTTAACTATTAATGCTCCGCCTGACAAAGCATTTAGTCTGGAAAGCATCTCCTCCTGGAGGCGTCCTGCAACATCCCTCTTTTCATGTTCTATTGGAAATATGTATAGTTAACCTATACTCACTATCTACTGTTATATCACTCCAGTGAGGCCCTTATTAATTCGTTCTTCATGTGTCACATAATAAACATTTTAAATCTTGAGCACTGAGGGTGATTAAACCTGTTTAAACCTGCCAGTTTTCGCATTTCTACCTTTATCTCGTCATCCATATATTGTCACTTCTGCCCAACAGTTTTTAAAAGAATCTAAAACTAACAGCAGAGCTGACTGTGTTTTTGAAGGCAGCAGAAAATAAGGCAATAAATAAGGCTGCTCTACTTTCCTCTGTGGAAAACAAGATGAAAAAACTGTTTTTACCTGTATTTTTACCTGTATAAATATTCTTTTAAATTGCTTTCCTTACTTTGAACTTGTTCTAAGTCATTTTATTCTACAATGTGGGGGTGCTTGTTTGGCTGTTAAGGATTTTTATGCTTATTTTACCTCTGTGACGCACATTGACTGATGTCTGTGTCTGATAAAGTGGCATATAAAGAAACTTGCGTTGCCTTCCGTAGCAGTTGCTGGTTTAAAATGCCAGATTGATTTTGGCACTGCATGTATACAAAGCAAAGAATGTTAGAAATGTCAACAAAACTATCAGCCTGAGTTTATGACAAAAAACTGCACCCTAGCTACTGTAAATGATTTAAATTACATTAAATGGAAAGTGGATATTAAATAAATAGAATGAGACACATAACTGGATTTGTTTTCCCCGCAAGAACTGATTCTCATCGTCTTTGTCTGCTCTCACACTCCTGACCAAATGCAATTTAAATGCAGATTTTCCACTTTAAATATAGTGGTTTTAAAAAAAGGGTTAAATTTTTTAGGTTGAATGGGATATTTGTTTTTGTCTCTTTAAAGGACTTATCTGTGGACAGGGCATGGATAGGTGGCATTGTTCATTGGAGTTTGCTGTACTGGAGCACTGTGATTAAAGGACTAGTTTGATAAAATAATTTGTAGTCCATAGTAAAGACATTTTGGCTTCTCTAGTTTAGAGCTAGAACTGAAAGCCTGATCCTGCTTACAAACACAAACTGTTAAGGAAATACATCCCCAAAACAACTCTGAACCCACTCCAGCAGTATGGAACTGACTTCTGGATGTGGTTGGGGACTCAGTATGACTATGAATATTAAAAGAATATGACTATACACAGAACAAGGCTTTATCAAACATTACAAATACAACTTACAGTTAAATATCTACTACTTTTAAATGGAAATGTGAAATGTATTGACAATTGAAGATCTCTGTAAATTTTCTGTACTTTCTTTAATATGCTACCATTCAGAAATAATTTATTAAAATGTATAAAATTTTTTCATCACTATTGATTACGCTGATGTCCGCGGGTTAAATTATAACTCCTATAAATAAATAAAAAAGATCACCAGTGAAAATTCCGTGGTCAGAAACAATAGTAACGCTTAACCGACTGATTATACATTTGTTAGTTATTCCGTTTAACACTTTCTTTCCTTTTGACTGTATATAACAGATGACGTCAAGATGATTCATTTCTAAATGTGCCGTCCAAAGCTTTAAATAGCATAAATAATCGATCATGTATTTCTTGCACATATATCGACCATAATGTGCATTCAGAGACAGGGCAAGTGTTTTTAAAACTTGCTTGCTGGACAGATACGAAGATGTGTTGTAGTTTTCCACATATAGAACATCTTTCCATGCGAAGCATGAACTCACTCATGCACGAGTTTGAAGTTGTGGTTTTATCAGAGTTTCAGAGAGTCCAATATATCCCATTGTAATGGCTGGAGGCTACATATGCAGTGCAGTGTCTGTGGTGGGATATTACTGTGCATTATTCAGTTTCTGAAGATGCCCACAGAGCGCACACACAGCAACCCTGCCCCCTCCCAAAGACCACCCCATGCCCAGAACCCTCCCCACGCGTCCCCCTCACATTAAAAATGCTTCTGATGCTCCTGATTCTGTAGCTCCATGCAGGACCTCTGGTCTGTACCGAGTTTGTGGGTTCATCCTACGACAACGTAGTGTCCCAAAACTTAAGTCCAAATTCTGCCAGAACTACCTCATAAAACAGAACAGGATGGAGAGCTGGAGAACATGGAGAGTTCAGAAGAGTCCAGACTGAACCAGCGAGCTGCTTTAGGAGGAACTGGACAGAAGAGAGAAAGCAGAGCAACTATAAGCTGCAGCTTATGGGAACTTCTGCAGAATCACAACCAGACACTGAACCGCTTGAATTAAATCAGCTGTGGGCTTCTTTCTGCTAGCAAAAAGAGCTGAATATTAGAATAAATGCAGACAACCAATTCAGCCTGCCGGACGTGCTTTATTTTTTTTGCTGTTCAGGCACTTTGCTGTGAAACAGGGTTATTTGGGCATGGTGTCAAAGATCAAAATTGATTTTACGTTGAATGCATACTTGCTGCAGGTTGCCCTGAGTCTCCAGACTAGGACAGAGCAGTGCTCACCTCAGTAGGTCTGTGTTTCCTACACCTTTCTCTCATTCGCTCCAGTGGTGTGAGTTCATTGTACTATACTCCAACTTATTTCACATCCTTACGAGGGTATAAGTTATTACAGCTGGTGGCCAAGTGGTTAGGGATTTTTCCCCCGAGATTGGAGGGTTGGGGGTTCAAATCCCAGGCCTGCAAGTGGCACCCCTGAGGTTGCCCTTGAGTAAGGACCCACTTTACGTTACTTGTGATCTCCTAAATCAGGGGTGGGCAACTCAGTTCAGCAGTTTGATGGTAGTCCACCTCAAACACATTCACTAAACCTGACAATTAAACTGACAAGTTGAACCAGGTGTTTCTGAGGAGGGAAATCTCCAAATTGTGCTGGACTACGGCCCTCCAGGATCGGAGTTGCCCACCCCTGTCCTAAATGGGACACACTTGAGCCTAAAATTGTCTCCAAGTTTTAGCTCAGTTATTTGCTGAATTTGATCATATTGGGGAAAAAACACAACGTCCACAGCGTCAGCGCTCTGAAAGCAGACTATTAATCAACTTTTTTTAGTATGTGCTTGCTAAGACTGAAATCAGACTCTATGAAAGTTTCCCATAGGCTGTTAACTAGGCTGTTCTTCTCTCAATTCATGATATATAAAAGTATTTATTTATTTATTTTTCCTAGTTCAGAAATATTCGCTGGCCGTGGCCATGCCACATTTGACCTAATCCTGTGTGCTCACTTTGCCTGTGTCTTAGGCTGTACTCACACTAGGCATGGTTGCTGTAATCCGGCTCAGAGTCTGATTGTCCCCCCTCCCCACTCCCCCTCTGGCCTGCACTCACATAGGGTTTCAGCGTTCATGCCGGAGCGCGCTTCCATCCTTATGGTGCGGCAGTTTCAGATTACACAGGAATAGCGGCCCTCTCGCTGAACACAGTGGAGTCCGTCGCTCTGTTTGTTTTGTTGATAGTAATTTTGAGTCTTTTGGTCCGCGGTGATCCACAGCTCCCTCACAGCCTGGTGCTAAACAGGTCTATCGTTTTTGTGGAACGAAATTGTGTTTGCGAGCCTCGCTAAAGGTGACATCACGCGTCCTGTTCTGTGATCCAGCACAGTTATCGCTCACACTACATACGAACCGCGCCCGCGTCCAACCGAGCCGCACCCGGGCTCGGAGTTCTCACACTAGTCAAACCAACTGCGCTTAGGTGGTCAAACCCACTCGGGCACGGTTCAAACTGCCTAGTGTGAACACACCCTTAATAGGAACGAAAGATCCAGATGCTTTCCAGAGGGTCTGCATTTGACTGATGTTGCTGTTTTGAAACACGCAGCCAGTCCTCACCCAGAGTTGTGTAAAGATAATGAATAAATCATAATTGACGGGGCGGCGAAACATTACTTCGCCTGCCAAGCTGCTCTGGTTCCAGAGTGTTCCATGGAAAGCCAGGCATACAGACACGAACCAGGGAAAGATGTTAAATGGCCTGTTTGTTCCTGAGAATCTGTGCGTCTGAAATTCCTTGAAAGGCCTTGTCCGTGATTCTCTTGACTGCCTCTCATTCAGCATCAGCGCTCTGAAAGCAGACTATTAATCAGCGTGTGGGCCAGATTCAGCAAGACCGCTCTTTCACAGCCACTCCCTCCCACAGCTGTGAGAAAACGGCTGGTGGTCGAAGAGTGCGGTTTTGGAAAAACCTGAAAACCTTTCAAGGCGTTCGTACCGCAAAAGCCCAGGATAGAGGCCGGGGTGTCCTTTGAAGAGATAAGCAAGTGTGTTGTGGCTTCTGTGAAGTCTCCTACAGATTTCAGTCTCTGAGCTGGAGGTGGTTGACTAATTCAGATACGTGTTTTTTTTTGTTTTTGGGGTTTTTTTTCTTCTGGTTAAGGTTGGGGTTTGGTGCAATGGCTTCACTGTCAGCTATGACTGAAACTGAGTGACCTTTACACCTTGTCAATAAGTGAAATTCTTGCCTCCTCTAAGGCCCTCCCCTCCATATTTCCCTGGAAGCTGTGTCTCAGAAGATGAGCGCACAATAAGAGCTGCAGAGACACATGATACCTTTTCACTTTTCTTTTAGTTCATGGTCTGTGGTGTGGGCTATCCATGCTATAGGGTTCTGTAATTTTACATTGTCTTGTTTCTATGTGTTTTTAGATAGCTTTCTTATCCATTTTTTGTTCAGTGGTTTATTATATCCAGTTTATTAGATATCAGCATTCAGCGGCCACTTTATCAGAAACACCGACCTACAGGTGTGCTAAAGAGGTTTAAGAGCTTGAACTTGGCCTGATCTCGAATACAACAAAAACGAACCCAACTTGAGCTCAACTCACTTGGGGTTTTGAGTCCACAACCAGCAACACAACTTGTCAGATGTTAGGAAACATAAATATGGTGCATCTTAAACATTTATTGAGGTGTCTTGTCACATAATAATTTAAATAAAAGAATTAGCTGCCCCAAATTAAGCTTAAATTCAATTTTCAGAGTTTTATTTAGCATAAAAAAACATTCTCAGATATTTTGATCAGAATAAGTAGTCTATAATGCATTTTTCACACTCTTGGTGCTAAAATAGCAAGACTGTAAGATCACAGAGGTAAAAAGTGGTGAAAAATTGATGAGGACCTTTGACTAGGGTTAACATGTGATGGCTGGATGACTGAATCGGAGCCTCTCTAAAACAGCAGGGCTTGTGGGACGTTTCCAGTTTTGCAGTGATCAGTACCTAACAAAATGGTTCAAGGGAGGAATTCCACAGAAGATCTGCTGTAGCACACTCTGCTGAAAACCTTCATACTCAGCTGTGATAGAACGATGTTGAAACCCACAGGAATGCATAGCTGCAGACCGGTCGGGGTGCCCATGCTGTGGAGGCCCCATTTATCATTTCTTCTTGTTTAAACAAAGCAGCCTCAAACGAAGCTGACATTTTTCCCCCTTAGAGCAAATATTTTCTTTTACCAGTGAAACGAATTACTGTTTAATGCAGGTACTCATCACTCTTGATTCCGTCGTTCACTCTGGTCCACTGTAGAGTGTAGGGGTGGAGCCGAACCCCGAATACGGCAAACATAACGTGTTTTTTACAAATACGGTATTTGGACAAATAAAAGTATTTGTATTCAGGAACATCACCCACCCCCAATCACATGCTCACGTTCTGGAATAGACACCCCCACCACCCACCCATGTTAACACACTCAAGTTCAGGCTATTTTCGTGGGGAAGTGCATTATGCATTATCAAAATTTACTCAAATACCAATATGTATACTTGTCCCCTTTCAACAAACACAAATACAGATGCACACCCCTATTCCCCTGGTAACCTGGACCCACCCACCAGGCATGTGCTGCTGCTTCACGCGGAGACTGCCACTGTTTTTCCTGCACTGCACTGATTAAATCAACACGAACCAAGGCGTGTGGTGCCACCCTTTTTTCTTTTTTCTTTTTTTTTCTTTTTTTTTCGACTGCCAGGAACCTTGCGATTGGAGTCTATGCGTAAACCATTGAAAATGCACTTAAGGTGTTGACATGAGGAGGTAGTTATGGGGGAAGAAAAACACTCTTGGGTGCTAGATTACCCATATAACTTTTATGAGGGTGCATTGATAAAAGAAAGTGGAAAAAATGGTAGACGCAGCATGTTCTGCTCCAGCATGGACTCAGCAGTTCTGAAGCACATCTTTTTATTTTGTTATTTTGGACGTACCAGCATCTGATTTAACAGTGCGGTACATCTAGTGACATGCTTTTACTGTTCAGCTGACTCCTCCTTAACTCCCAAGGTGACCGTAAAGACTTTTGGATCTCAGCAGGTGATCAGCAAGGCCTCCCTGCAGTTGTGTGTAAAGCTTTTTACACTATTGGCTTTTTTTTTTTACTTAGATATAAAGTGAGTTTTAAAGTGAGATATAATGTGCGGGTTCTGTACTGATATGGCAACCTCGTTTTATATCTCAATTTCTTTCTAAATTAATAAACAAGGTAGAAACAAAGGAAGAATGCCTGCTCAGTCTGTCTGGAGGGTCAGTGCTCCGGGCCGCTTCCTGTTTGGCTCTTGTTCATTGTTTGTCTCAGATTTGTGTATATTTCTGCCCCTGTTGCTGCCCATTCTTGCCTTTCTCGTGAACCAGGTTTTTCTTTCTGTTGAGGGAAGCATGGAGATGGATTTCTTCATAAAATTGATCTCACATTATGTCTTTTTTTCCCATTGCCCTTACCTCCTGCACCTTATCTGTGGCCAATCTGTGCTGAACTCTCTGGTCTCTCTTGTTTGTACTCCTTGATAGGACATTCCATTCCATTAGCAACATAAAAAGGAACAGCCTGTTCACATGCAGATCGGTTCCTATTTAAAGCTGCAATAGGGGCTTCAGAGCGTCTGCAGCTGGGGAACGTTTCAGTCGTCAGGGGAAAAGCCACGGAAATGGAATCGCGGCACTGATGTTCTGAGCAGAAGGCTGACGGTGTTTTTCCAGTAGACTTGTGTTGGTGCTGTAGTAGAAACCAGCAGATTACCACATAAAGCCATCACTGCTTCAATCAAATCCATTTAAAACCTTCATTAGAGTTTAGCAAATTTAAGATTCAGTGTTGTTTTTGTCACATAAATACATGTTTTTGTCCGTATTTATATTTATACATTGTATAGTGCATTGATTCGCAACCAGTGGGCTGCAAAGGCTTTTGATTGGGCCACGAATCTAAAATCGAGACACGCCATTGGTCCACAATTGGTTATTTAATATCATCTAATGTGGCCAAATGGGCCTTGTCAACATGCTGCGGTAGGTAGGTGGGCCTTAATGTTGAAAATGTTGAGAAATATTGGTACAGTGTCAATTTTATCCTGTAATGTTATATAGTGTTTTATTATTTTCTGTTTTTTCTTAATTTTTTGCTGCTCTTTTCTTTGTTCTGTCCACTTTCTGCCGTGACGAAGCAAACTTCCCTCTTGTGGGACCAATAAAGGTTTATCTTATCTCATATAAAAGATAAATTATACAAGTACATGTAGTGAAAAAAGTAACAAATAATTTCAATTAAAAAGACATTTGGAAAGGTAAAAAAATATACAGAAATCAGTACATTGCAAACAAACATTACTAACGGAATGTAATTTATGTGAAATACCTCAATACATAGAACAATGCATACATACAGACATAAATGACATACAAACGTACAGAAGTGTCAGTAACAATCCTCAAACCACAGAGTAGGTTTCCTCTACTCTTACGCATATCCTCCAGTGCGAGAGGAGCTGGATCCTGAGTGAGCTGGATCTGGTGAACTGGAGAGAACCAAAACAAGTCAACACAAACGTCTGGTTTGTGTCCACCCATGCTGGATTGTGTCGGGGCCCTGGAATGCGATCCCTGCCATTCAAACTTCTACATTAGTCCAGTCAGCTCTTTTTCTAGGCATCCAAAGAATGACGATAAGCATTAGAATGCTGGTGTTGGCAGAATATTTCCGGAGTGCAGACTAAGCCAGATAAACCAGCCTGAATGGGAGGAGAACGTTTGGATGAAAAAGACCCTGGAATAGAGAGTACAGTTTGAATTGAGAAAATTTTGAGCACATCGTTTTTAGCACTCGAAAGAGGGTGGCGCCGTTTTTGAAAATTGCAGGATTGCTGTAGGGCCGAGAGAATTGTTTCCAGAGCCAAAGACAAATAGAACTTTACTGTAATCTCTGCCACATACAGGGACACTGATGTACGTCACTGTGGATTAGAGCGCTTGGTAAATGCTGTAAACGCACACAGTGAGACGAGATGGTGTTTGTTCAGATTTAATACAGTATAAAAGGTCTCAAATAAACATACACTAAATAAAGTAGAAATATAAAGGCTGAATTTCGAAGTAAAAACAAGCAGTTTGGTACTTTGTGCAAAGACTTGAAAGTAATCATGTGCTTTGTGTGTGCAACAACGGTTAAAAAATAAAGAAAGATCCCATCAATCTGTGAAAATGACATCAGTCAGAGATGGGATCCAAGAACAAGTGTGACATGTAGCTGCATGTGCATCTAAAGATTAATGTGTGAGATGGAGAGATGGAAAGTCAAATCGGTTCCCGGTTCAGGTGTGTGTGTGTTTGTGTGTGTGTGTGTGTGTGTGTGTGTGCGCGGGGGAGTGGGGGGTAGGCAGTGTGTTGAGGAGTCTGATGGCTTGTGTGAAACACTCATACAGTCAATCAGGCTTTGATGCAGCGATGCTGTTTTCCAGATGGGAACAGTGTGGAAAGTCAATGGAAGGGGTCACACACACGTCAGCCCATTTATGTTTTGGGGGGGTGGGGGGGCCCATTTATGTTTTGGGGGGGTTATTCTATTTATTTTAGTCAAACCAGTATACAATATATAATAAACTGTCGGGGACCCCCTCCCTCCGCTGTCGCTGCCACACCGGGACGCTTGAGGTGATATGATAGTGATGTAGCGCTTTGGTGGTAATTTAATTCACTTCTGCAAAGCACACATATTACGCTTGTTTTGTCCAAATCCCCCTCTGGTAGTAACTTAAAGCGAAATCATCCATTTAACAGCGTGTGTTTATCTTCGCTAGCTTGAGCAGCAGCATTAGCTGCACTAGCTTGAGCAGCAGCATTAGCCACATGAAGTTGCTTCTTCTTCTGGCATGCTGTTCACTGGCGTAGTGTAATACTGCCCCCACTGTTAACAGTTTGGTACTGCGGTGCATAGGGGCATTTAATTTCCAAATTAATCGTGCAATCAATTTATTTAAAAAGAGTTATAGAAAATAAATAACGCAAATAGTTTACGCAATATTTTAAACTGATCTTATTTATTTATCCATTTATTTTATTTAGTTGTGTGTTGATTCGAACCTTAGGCCCCGTCCATGCCAGCAATAACAATGTTACTAAATAATTCGCGCTCCGCCCCAGACTTTCTCTGGCTTGTTTCTGATTGGTTTGTTGGTGTGAACAGGTGAATGTGTGACTCTGACCGGCGCTGCTCTGTGTGTTCCAGGCCCGGGTCCCGCTCTGGCCCCCAGTCTGACGCCCGCCGCACAGCCCACCATCTCCCTGCTGTCGGACGCGGACGCGGAGACGCTCAGCGTAGACTCGCTCACCCTGCTGCCCCCGGCGGACCCGCCCCGGCTCCACTCCTTCAGCTCCCAGTCCACCGCCCAGGAGGAGGCGCAGAACACCCCCCATGAGGAGGACTCCAGTCCCGGAGAGGCCTCAGCCCCCTCCACACCGTCCCCAGAGGACGACCCGGATGGCACACCGGCGGAGGACAGGAAGAACATAACGGCGATTCCAGAGGAGGAGGAGTCGTCTCCTGATTCAGAGCCAGCAGGGGTCAGCCCTCCAAGCACAGGTCCCGAGGAGCCGTCTCCAGAGTCGGCGTCCAGAAACGACACAGAGACTCAAGCTGAGTCCAGTCCTGCGCCTTCCCAGCCAGAGTCCGAGGACAACCTGGATCTGGAGCAGGAGACTGAAATAGACTGAGTGAAATGGCTCTAAAAGTCAAGACCCTGGGGGTGGGGGAGGGGTGGTTCGGTGAGAAATCGAATGTTCACAAGCTGACCCTCAACCTCACATGTAGCCGATCAGCCGAGACACCCTCAGCCTGCCTGGAGGATGCTTATATTTTTTTTATATTAATTACAGTCGAACGCGGAGTTTCGTAAGCACTTGGTCAGATTCTGAACATAAGTGCACATCCTCTACAGAGAACATACTCTGGCATGTTTTAATACACAATGACTCTTTGTTTTGCCAAAGTGGATACTTTCGATTTGTTGTCATCTCTGAATCAAAAAATGTGGCTGAGGAAACATCATGGCCCAATTTATGATGGGTTTTTTCCCCCCAGGATGATATACTGGTAGGAAAACGCCACATTACATTACATTTCTGAAGAGGATGTTCGTTGTTTCTCATTAAATCAACAAAACAAGTCATTTGTTTGGGTTTTTTCAATTTTTTTACACAAAACGTCAGCTTTGTGCATGACCTGAAATGTGAGAAGTCGTCTGGTGCGATGAAAGCCCGCTTGTTCGCTGCGGAATGAAGTTAAAGCTGATCCGCTCGTTGTGAGGCGACCGGGCAGGAGTGTGTGCATTAGGTTTTTCGGGTGAACCCTGACTTTAATCCTGGGTGTATCCACAAGCACCTGTCATTCTTTACGTGAACTCTCGCCTTTGTTGGTTCATGGCGGCGGTGACTTTGTTTTGTCACCTCCTCTTTGTTAAAGAACATTCTGGAAAAGGACATTTTTGTTTCCTTTCTTGCATTGGAGAACAGTGGCGCTCTCACGGGAACAATGGCGTTATTGATCGCCGACGGTGTTCACAGCACAGCTTTGTTTGGGGTTTTGAGATTTATTTTTTTTTTCAGCAACATTGTGTGGTTTTTTTTTTTTGTTTGTTTGTTTCTGTCATGGTGCTGTGTTTTTGAGCACGGTCGGGTTTATGAGCGTGAGTGAATGAGTGGGTATGTCCAGTGAGTGAGGCGGAGGAAGCAGTGCAGGTTTGTTTTTATAAATACGTCTGAGTGGGTGAGGGAGTGCCCGCTTAATTTTAACAGTCTCAACACTGAGGAATGTAAAAAGACTTTTGGGGTCTGTCCGGCGGTGCTCTCCCCTGGAGGACCACCTCGCTCCGACCGAACGTGCATTTAGCACTTCAGCACTAGCTTGTGTAAAAACCTTTTGTGTCTTTTTCTTTGGTTGTTCGGTTTGTTCATTTTGTAAGTCAGCATTCGTTTGCGTTAGACCTGAACTGCCCAAAAAACTCGAAATTAATGGAATGACTAACATTGAGGACCTAAACCACACTGGGACTGTAGATTTTTAGCGAAGCTCGAGTAAATTTCACCTTATGGGAGAAGTTTGGATACCAGACGTTATTGTTCCGGGAGAAATCTTTGTATACTGGAGTGTGCAAAGGTTTTGGCACCCCTAGAAGAATGACACCTTATCCCTTATTGAAAATATGCCACTTCTAAAAACTATATTTTATAGAAACTTCTCATATTTAGGTCTATGGACTCTGGAGGATTTGTACTTACTTTCACAAAGAAAATCGTGTACTTTGACCAGGGGGTGTTCAAACTTTTGCATATTATTTACAAGAGTTCTTGGCACTACAGCATCACGTTGTTTTTTCCAGGCACTAAACAAAGATGACCTGCTCCTCTGAGTCCTTTGTGGTGATCTAGGCTTCGTACCAAGGCAATTTCGCCTCCAGTCTTGGCAGCTGGTGGGAAAGAATAGTTTTCATTTCTTCTCCTTTGTAAGATGCTGGAAGCCGCTTGCACAATGCTGGGTAACCTACCTACTTATGCTCCTTCCACAGCATTTCTTCTGTAGCTGCTGTTGTTGGGAACACTGGGGGGAAAACTCCCATTCAGCCTCATGAATATGGTGCACAGATGTCAGAATTTTCTTTTACTTTTTTCTTTTTTCCAGGCATTTCTTATTTGCATAGAGGCAAATTGGTCGACCCTCCTATAGTTCGGGTGGGCCTGGAGAACTGTTCCATTCTTCAGGGCCAGTTTTAAACTGGAAACAAG
>JBBMFX010018050.1:0-12575 GCA_037832545.1 Rhabdalestes septentrionalis | reverse complement strand
GAAACTTCACATGATGCCTCTGGCCACACCCACAATGACATACATGTGTAAACCGAACAATACGGACAAAAGTCTTGCGACGCAGCTGTCATGGAAATGTATTAGAAACGCACACACACAATCTCACCCACACTCACTCTCTCTTTCACACACACACACACACACACACACACAGGATTTTGCTGAACATTATGACCAAAAATATTGGGACACAACTCGCCTATTGTAATTACATGATAGTGATAATGTGTGGGATATGAATAAGATGGTTGCTAGGGAGTCTGCAGATGGTGTGTTGGCAGCAGTCCCTTTCAAAATTTCTTCAGGAATTGTATGTTTTCTAGTTATTACTGTTATGGGCCTATGAACCAAGAAATCTAGATTTTTTTAACGTATTGATTTTTAACTATAATTTTGAACGCTGCCAAATGGTGCTGAACATGCAAACACACTTTTAACATAAATTATATTGCAGGTCTAATCACGCATAGGGGTTATTTGTAGGGTTCTGACGTGTCCTTGAAATCCCCTGTGAATCTGAACCAATTGAGTTCAAGGCCCTGGAAAGTTTTATAAAACAGCCATAAAAGACACTATCCTTTAATTGTCCTCGAATCACAAGTTTGTTTAAAATGATGCCTATGCCAACTTTTATTTTGCGTTCATTTGATATTCTTCTGTAGATTCTGTAGAAAACTGAACAACATGCAGTTTCTGGGTGATTGCAAAGCTTGACAGGCAGTTGCTAAGGTTTTGGAGGTGGTTGCAATGGAGTTTCGACTGTGTTTCTTGACGGCAGTCCCATTTGAAAAATTATTTACACCACAGCTACAAGACTTGTTATTCAACCTCCATCCTCTTCAAGAAAAAGGGGGACTATAAGGGTCAGATTTTCTCTGCAGAAATGTGGTTTCTTCCAAAATTCCATGAAACAGTAATGTACATACTTAATATAAGTAGGATGGATATTAGGAGTGGAGCTGAATCCAAATACGGTTTTCGGAAAGGCACAAATAACGTGGGGGGGCGGGTGGCGCTAAAATTTTGCTCGAATACAAATAATTTTCCCTTTTAACAAATACAAATACAGATGAGAATAGCGGCCACTCTGCACACCCCTAGTGGATGTCAGGGCATTGTGAATATGAATGTAGGCTGTGAATATTATTTACATTACATTTTCACTCAACTTTCTGGCATTTATTTTGTCCCAACATCATCTATGCCATTCAATATTTTATTGCCTTTTTATCTAAAGTGTTTATTGATAAAATATTCAGTGGTAACTGTAGGTAAATGCTGCCATGTGTGGTCCTTGAATTTGAGGATATTGGTCCTGGAAAGTTCTTGAAAGGTTCTTGAATTTGATGTTAACCAAGGTGTGGAAACCCTGTGTTTGGCACCAAAATATTTCAATCAGCTTTCGAATGTGATTGGTGTGTTTTCTTACCACTAACTGGTCGAAACGAGGACGGCATGCTGACAGAGCCACATGGAGCTTATTTTAGGGCTTGAAACTGTTTCTGTACTTTTTTTATATATTATTGTTTGGTAGCTTTGTTTTTCTTTTTGGAATTTAACACTGATGTAAGCGTATATTTTAACGTGCATTTGGGCTGGTTTTAACTACCTATCATCATATCTAGAAATGTACAGTAACGTGACCTGTGTGTACAAAACATGTCTTTATTAGTAGTTTTCCGAAAGTGCATTTCATCCCTGTTAAAGATGTTTGTGCTTAGACAGTAGGAGGAGGAAAGTGGGAACGTTTTCTAGAGAGGATATATTTACTGGGCTCAATGTCACTGTGAATTAACCCCCAAAATATAGACAGCTGATTGATTAAAGCGCCTACAGGAAATGGAGTTCTCAGTATGGCCTGGGTTTAATTCTGATCAGTTTCTTTTTGTTTAATTGTTTTTGTAAAATGTTGTATGTTTTGTTATCAGGAAAAGTATGGAGTTGAACCGACTATGGTAGTTCATGGCGTGAAGATGCTCTATGTACCGGTCATGCCTGGACACAGCAAGAGGCTCAAAGTGACGTAAGGCCATACATGTATAAACATACATTCAGGGCATATTTGATATATCAAACAGTTGCGATTACTATTTATTTGGCTTAGTTTAACACATTAGAAAAAGCCATCACTTTTCACTGGCAACATTTCAATATGTTACAAATAGCAAATATAAATTAATTGGAAGTGGATTTTCTGTATAGTTACTTATTTTCTAATTTAACAACAAAACATTTTGGGCACCAGCACTTTTACATAAACCTGTACTGGCAGGATCACACTTTAAAAGCAAGACTAAATTGAGAACAGTACTTTATGGGTTTGTCAGAAAGAGGAAGTATTTAATATTCCTGTTTTTGTCTCCTTTTGCTCTTTTGATTCCATTCAGTTTAGTGTGCTGTTTTGCCTTGACCATAATAAGTAACAGTATTGTTAAACTAGTGTTTTTGCCTGTAAATGATCTATGGAATAGTGCAAATCCTGGTTAAAATAACGTTTGGTCTCACAGAACTCGGGGGGTTCTGTCGAAGTTTCTGTTTCCAGAACCTTTCAAATGTAACCACGATTAAATCATGGTTTGTGTTTCTCTGTTGAATACTAAAGCCATGAGTTTGATGTTTATAAGAAAGTTATTGTTTATAAGAAACGTATTGGAATTGGGGATAGAAGAACACAATTAGTAGAATTTAAGTTTGGTTACTGAACTCTTCCTTCATTTCTGCTTTGCATATCTGTATCAGAACTCCATCTGCATGATTTCCTTAATGAAGGCATAGTGAGATAATCTAGGTTTACTAATCATCCCTTCCCATACCTTTCTGATGTTTTTCCTTGGTAAATACTGGTCTTCCACAAAGAGAGGGGCCAGAAATAGTTAATAGTTCTCTCTGTTTCTGTCTCTCCAGTATGCAGAAGCTGATTAAGCCCTCGGCAGACAGGAAGTATGTTGACCTCACCGTGTCCTTTGCTCCAGAAGCTGACGGGGATGAGGATCTACCTGGCCCCCCAGTGCGCTACCACTTCAGCCACATGTTGGAGAGTGTTGAGAGGGCCTGACCCATACACACACACACACACACACACACACACACACACACACACACACACACACACACACACAACCTACCTTTCCCTGTGGACCACTAGTGGAGTAGCACTTAATCAAACTTGATGTACAAATTATTTTTTGTTTTCTACAGGTTTATTTTATTGCATAGCTTTGTCTGTGCTGATGCCTTAAACAAATATTGAGCTTTGATGTGACAATGATATTATTGAGCTCTAAATTAAACAGAGTAGAAGAAAAAGTGTTTGCTCATGTAACTTAAGGCTTATGATTACTATTATTTTCTGATAGGAGGAGGAGCGATGATGTGATACATGGCCAGCATTTAGAGAATAACAGATTTGACATAAAAATGGATCAAGTTCTTCATAATGCCAATTGGTAGGAAAGTTAATTGCACACACGGTGGTACATAATGGAGAGAGACTGCAAAGCTGAAGAAAATTTTATTCTTTTGGCTATAAATGATCTGCTGGCTTTGGTTCGTAGGGTTTGAGACACTAATATAGAAAGGATTTCATTATGTATGATATTTCTCCCTCTAAATTGTAGTTTCATGTACCATACTGAACAGTAAAAGAGCTTCTCTGAGATGGGTCAGAAAACTATATAGTGTTTGAGTTACGTCCATGTAGGTCTGATTAAATGGAAGTTGCAAACATGGCAGCATTCTGACACTTAACACGTGATGAGGAATGTTGTTCATTCAGGCCTGCAAAACCCATACTAGCATTTATCAGCATAGACACTCCTCTCTGAAATCGTACAGTTAATGCTGTCGATTCTTGATACAGCAGTCTGTTCTTTCTGTTGTTTGGTCTGGAGGTCACAGTCATTGCTGTTCTGCACTATTGCAGACAGAACAGCTGTCAGGGCCAAGCTGTAGAGCCTGGTACAAAGACACCTAAACATTTAGAGCTAGTAATATTGGAGAGGATAAACGTTAATTACACAACAAAAACTGAGAAGTAGTCGAATGGGGTGTTTGGTTTGCTGACGTACTTTGCACAGAACTTGTGTCATGATGTCGCCCGTAATTGTGATTAAATGATGTCAGACACCTTACAGCAAGCAGCAGCAATAGTTAAGTGAAAAATAATGATCTTATATCCATTATTACTGTGACAGGAATGTTCCATTGAAGGTCCAATAAAAGCCAATTTTCACAACTATGTCACAGTGTAATGTGGCAAATGATTATTGTTATTAATATTTTGCTCTTTGGTCTCATCAATCAGGATGCCTACATTTCAGTTTTAAAAAATCTCTCATTTTACGACAATAGCCGTAAACATCATGCTCACAGCCTGAGAAATAATCACAACCAGACACTCGTGAAACCGAGGAGCAGTCATTCAGCTTATTGTGTGTAGAGAGTAAAAACAATTGTCTACAACCATACTAGTCTCTAAACGAAGACAAGATTGCTGTTGCAAAGATACGTTTTTAGGACGATTGCACATATACATTGCTTATTGGCTACTGCTGTCACAACCAAGTAGGGGGGAAATTTAGTCTTTTGTAAGTTGACATATTATCCTAGTTACCACTTAAAATGCACAAGTAGCAATGTATAGGGGTTCAACACAGTCGGGAGCCAAAGGCCAGAGTGTGTCTTAGTGTTGAAATGTGATTTTTTTATTGTTGACATGACCTAATCAGGGATTAATCCGTCACTATGACGGGTTTCCATCAACTGAGTGCACCAAAGGTTCATAATGAGATTGATGCAGATCCGAAGGAATAAAAATTGATTACACTAGAGGTGCCGTACTTACACTTATTTAAAGAGAGCACTGGTCCTCTGACAGTGTGGTATCAGCTCTTTAATGTATGTGTTTGCATCATTACTGTAAGCACCAAGTTCATATGGCGCGGCTGTGCTGTTTCTTTTTATTTTCAGAAAGACACGAGTGGCACATACACTGATGGTAACGGTGGGAAGCTCAAGAGAAATAAAGGGTCTAACTATGCATGGCTTTGCTGAATATTCAGGCACTTTGCCCTTATGAGAGGATTGTGTTCAGATTACTTGAGTCCTGAACCTAATGAATAATTCTAGATTTACAATAATGTTTAAAGGGGACATAAGCTAAACTCTATTTTTAAACAAGTTATATCAGGTCTATGGGCTGTAAAACACATGCTCATTCATTTCTTTGCCAAAATTCACTCTCACATAAAGAGCTTTATTCTTGACACTTGACAGTTTCAGTCCGTTTTATAATGAATTTCTGAAAGATCTTGTAAATGAAAAGGCCAAAATGCATATGGTTTCATCTTTAATGCACTTTAAACCACTTTGCTTTACTTTTAAATCCTTTTTTTTTTTAATGTTCATGAGGCAAAGATTTTTATCAACCTGGAAATGTAAGGTGTTCTATACACTGTTCAGTGTTATCTGACTCTCTAGATATGAATGAAAGTCAGAGTGGTGTTTTTGCAGCTTTGTCACCTTTACGGGACGTTTGCCATGGAAGCCTTTCTGAAAGAGAAGGACTGCTGGAATTGTGTTTTCAGGACAAGGAATATGAATAAGCAATATTTATAAAAGAAAAACAACAACAACTGCTTCACCTCTTTAATCTGAAATCTAAAATGACAAAACACCCATTTCCAGCTTGTAGGTCAGAAATCTAATTCTGAGTTCTGAAGCGCTTATAACTTTTACTGAACTTTCATTACAGAACCACCTCAGAACAGAACTGCACCAGAAACCGCGAATAAGCAAAAACATGAACAAACTCGAAAGCAGCAATCGTCAAAGTTCAGACCGAACTGCAAATCAGTCCAGATTCAGTCCCCACACCGTGTTTCAATCCCTTTAGTTCACTGATGATTCACAACCACAACAGGCCACTGGATTAGCTTTTAATTTTCAGGTAGGTTATGTCTCATAGTCCTCGAGTCACTGAGGGGGTTTGTGTGCTCTTACTGGATGACTACCAATAAGGTTCTAGGCCCAACCTTTTTCTTAATCCTGATGGGTGCAGAGAATTGCAGATGCCCTTTTTGCAATTTCCTCACCTGCACTTTATCCCCTTCTTAAAACAGGGTAGTGTGTGCAGTGTTGTCAGTTCACACTGAAAAATGACCAGTTCAAAATATAGTTTATTCAACTAAAAATGAACTGGTTCACATTCCTAGTTCATTTTATTTATTTTGAAGGAAGTTCACAGCTCAAAAATGAACTTGTTCATGTTTGTTTTTGTTTTGTTTGTTTGTTTTAACATTTTCTATACAATGTCTTTCTGTCTGAACCTCCTTCAATCTTCTACTGTCTGTCATATGACTGAGCATGAATGTATCATGTTATGTTAAAGTGGGAAAAATGAGGTGCAGGTATACTGTGTATTGAATCTTTATTCAGAAAACATTAACAAAGACGTCTTTGCTCAGAAAAGAATATAACTAAAAATAAACAGGCGTATCAAACTAGTAGAGCTCTAAACCTCATGCATCTAGTATTTAGCTGTTCTAAACATAAAAAGTTTCTTTTATAAGCTTATTTCTGCCGAGGCGTGGCACCGACCATGTTCCTGTGCTAGCCTGCCGTTAAGAGCGATTCTTTGTAGTGAATCATAAGAGTCGACTCCCATCGGGTGAGGCACTCCCCACCTTTTTGATTAACACAAAGCATTTATTTTTGCCAAGTCACGCTAAAATATGATGCTACAGATGATTATAAACTAAGCCGTTTTGGAGCCAAAAGAACCGGCTCTTTTTTGGGAGCCATGCCACAAAAGCCGGCTCTTTGAAAAGTGCCGAACTTCCCATCAATATAGCCCGCAAACGTAGGATGTGAAATGAGTTCATTCTCACGAGAGCGTCACTCACAGTTACGTTCACAATTTGTAAACCGACTCGCTCAGTTCAGCGTTCACGAAAAATAGGAACGTGTTCAATGAAAGCACTCACGCACATCACTGTACTAAGGCGAACGCCAAGTCACGCACCTCACTGTCATGCGGTGTCCTTGTAAGAGGTGAAAGAATGTTAGGTTTTGATCTCATTTCCCGTCTATGCAATCAGATGTTGCCTTTTTGGAGGATTGGAGTGGTGCCTCAAGCACCTTTGCTGACTTATTTAATCTTTGAAACGATGAACAAGCAGACGAGAGCACAGCACAGCACAGTTCACACCAGGAAAACTTTATAGCCCACGCAAGCACTGCTTAGTTTGCACAATGCCCGGGTGGCTTTCAAGGGCTAAAGACACCAGTGTGCACCACTGTGCTCACACAATTTGTGCCTTATTTTGTAATAGGGCTGTAGCACTTGGAGGCATCCATGGTTGGCCAAGCAGACTCTGGGAATAACGAGGAAGCAATTTCAAACTTGCCAGCGGTCACTGCGGTAGAGGACCATGTCAGTTTATTCAGGTTTTATATCTTCTGTAAGGGAACAGCAGGCAAAAGCAAGCATGGGATTGCAAGGCAAGCTGTGTGATTTAATGAACCAGCCCAGTGCACGATGTCATAAATGAAGCAAAGGATTCGAGCAGGCCACCTTGCGAAGTGCATTCCTGCTGGATCAGCCCATTATTCAAACATTAAACATTCGGTCTGAGTCCGAAGGACAGCTGGAAAATTCAGAACAATTGTTTACACCATGAAATAACAGTACAGCTGTCGGTGGCTTTTGGCCCCCAAAATAATATTTCTGACATAACCAAAATTCAAACTGTGGATTTTCATTAAATAACCTAATTTTAAAAATAACACTGTATACAAATTTGATGTAACAGTTCAAATCTTCTGCGTAATCACCGTTTCTTGTGCTGGAAATGTGTTTACAACACTCTTTGCAATGAATGTTTAAAAAAATGAAAGTAGACTAAAACTATTAAAAGTATTTGGACACCTCAATAACATTTCTGACATAATACAAACTTGAAATAGTTTTTATAGGACCTAATTTGGAAAAGGATCAGTGTACAGTTCATATTTTCTGCATATTTGGTGTTTTATGTGCTGAAAATCTGTTTCCAGTGCTTATGGGGATTTTGAATGCAGGAATGAAAGTAAACAGAAGTTGACAAAAGTCTTTGGACCCCAAAATAATATTTCTGACCTAATACAAGCTTCAGATATTTAGCTTACTTAAAAAGTAAGGCAACCTATTACAAGTTTTTTTTGTTGTTGAGTAAACTCAACTAAAAACTAAAGCAGTTAATTGTAATTGCTTTTCTGAGTACATTCAACAAGAGGACAGAACTCGCAAGATCAATTTGAACTAAAAAAATCTTTAAAAAGCTTTTTCTACCAACAATTTTCAGGACTTCAAAGCATATGTAAAAGTTACTATTTGACACAACTAAACAAAATGTAGGGAAAACCCAAATAAATTAATGTAATCCAACAAAGGCTTTATTGCAGAAAGCAGTGTAGAAGCAGAACAGAAGTAGTCTCTAAAAGTGTCTTTAAAAGTGCTTGTACCCCAACACACACATTACAGAGATCCATATATTACAAGAGATACAGTGTCTTCAGAAATGTTATTGCCTCCATGTTTTCACTTCTAATCACTGGCATTTGCACTTTGAGACAATCAAAATGTCAAGAAAAATGTAGCCATACCAAATATTACTTGATAGGGTGCTGCAATGTCAAAATCCTGAGTGCTAACAGAGCTAACACTCACAAACCGCAACCAGGGAACCAGGTAAGTGTATGAAGGGCAAAACTCAGGATCAAAATGGATCAAAAGGAGCAATTTCATTCTTGAAAACATTACTTTTTCTTTTCTTTGCCAAAAATCAACACTATAAAATATATATATAAATTTAAATGTCAAATCTAATTTAAAAGGTCTCAATATGCCAATTCCAAACATTACACTTGTGTGGCCTCGATAGTGGTACAAAGTAGCAAATAAAGTTAAATAAATAAAGTTCTCCTCCAAAGAGCGGTGGTGGTGGTGGTGGTTAAAAAAAAGGTGAGAGGCAACACTTACAGGTCCTGAGACTGGCTGTGACTTGTGGCTATAAAATACCAGTGTTGTCTTCAACAATACACAGTGGACTGAACATGAGTTTACGTGAGCAGGATCTGAGAACGGATGTAAAAACTGTCCTATAGAATTAAAGGGTGAGTAAGAAGGCAAAATTACTCTTGCCTTTGCCCTTTTCGATGTAAACAATCAAAACATTTATACAATTAAATGCAAATCTTATTTGAAAGGTCTCACAATTTACCAAGTCAAAACAATGTGGTGTGTCACATCATATAAACAAATTAACACAGACACGCCAGCATTTTCTGTCTTAGAGACTGTGTTCGTGCAGAACAGCTGTTACCTCCAAGGTCCAAGAAAATCTTCTGTATGGCCTCAAATGTGTATTTGAGATCACTGTGAGGATTCCAATTTTCACAGTTTTGGTGTAGTCTTCATCATCTGTATCCTGAGAGTGTGCAAACACAGAAGCCATCACTGATTGTGTGCATGAAACATAATTAATAGAAAAGATATATAGATTAATTAATATCTTGCAAAGATATGACACCTCTTTGTCAACTATTACACATTTCAAAATCTTGTAGAATTCAGGCAAGCCACAACAATACCCTGCAGAACTCATCATATCTGAAGAGTACCGGATTCCACGCAAACAAACATCACTGGAAAGAGACACTGAATCTCTGTTTGGGTATTTCTGTTCAACTGCTGACCTAAGGGATGCTTCCAAAGAACACTTTAAGAAAGGTTCAGCACTTTGAATGTAAACAGACTGTTTAAAAAGACCACCACTATCTAGACGGAGAGCCAGCATTTCCTGATGCTTCATTGTAAGAGAAAGGAGGACGTTTTTGAAATGCTCTACACTTTTGAAGTAGCTGTGTTTGGCCTCAAAGTGCATTGTCCACAATGACACCAGAGGCCCAAAACAGTGAGTCAGATGTGGATAATGGTCCACAAAGTGATGTTTTAGTAGAATGGAAAAGTCAGGGAACATGTCACAGAGCAAATTTCGATGGTCATTAATAAGACTCTCCAGGTAACTGAGTGTTTCCTCTGTAAATGAGGTACAAACAGCCAATTCAACAATGACCTTCAAATCCATAAGAATTTCCCAATATGGCTCATGTTCTGGGATTCAGTGGCAGCAGAGTTCATTTGTGGAAGCAAACGCAGCACAGCCCAATTTTCATGTGTATTGCCACATATTAAACCCTTTGCAAAGCATGATTTGCTATGACCTTTGGCTATGAGTCTTTGTATGGAAAAGAGTTGATGCACCGGTTAAGCTCCTCATGCGTAATAAAGCATTTTGCAATTAAAGCCTGAAAGCCAGGGGTGGGCAACTCCGGTCCTGGAGGGCCGTAGTCCAGCATGTTTTGGTGATTTCCCTCCTCAGAAACACCTGGTTCAACCAGCCAGTTAATTGTCAGGTTTAGTCAATATGTTTGAGTAGGACTACCATCAAACTGTGCTGGACCCTCCAGGACCGGATTTGACGACCCCGCCTCAAATAAATCGTGCAGCACATCAGCAGGAAATCCAGTGATTGGATGGAAGTAGGACTAACGCTTGCTCAAAGCACATTCCCTCTTCACCCCACAGACATTTTGCTTGCTGCTACAACTCTGTAATTCTTCCACAAATCAGTTGTGTCCTTCAATTGTTCTCAACATGAAATCCCTGCCCTCTACGCATTTAATTCCATTCCTGCTAATCAAACAGCATTTCAGCATTAAAACTCTCCTGAAATCCTGCCAGATTATTTGCGCCAAGATTATCTGCACAAACATAAAAAACTGTTCTTTTCAAGTACTGAGTAAGGGCAGGGACAAACCCCTGTCTGCTCCAAATTGTATATGTCTCTTGTTAATGGACTGAGAAATTCGTCATAACCAAATATGCCTATATCAACTCTCTTTCCCATTGCAGCAAGCTGAATATAATTAAGGCTGGAACGATACTTGGGTGGCAAGTTTAGTATGACCCAGTACACTACAACAATTTTGTGAACTTTCCTGCACATTCCTAAGGTGTTGCACACCTCAAATTTTTCAATGTACATTTCCAGTGAAATTTTGAAATCTCCCTCACTCAGAAGTCCAATGATTTCGTAATAATGACCATCTTGAAAAGACTCCAGATGTCCAGGAGCCCAACTATGATTGAACACAATTATGTCCAAAAGGCAGAAAAGTGCATCATACACAGACATATAAACAAAATAATTATTTTGTGTCCTGTCATAAAGATACTCCGTTGGAACCAAAACTGAAAAGTGTTCTTTAAAATACAAGTTTTGCCTGTATTCTGTGGATAGACTGCCTCAATCTGATGTGGTGTAGATGAGAGGACTAGATTCAAATAGAACATCGGAAACTTCCTGAAGGATAGTTGGATCATTATATATGTTTGTAATATTTCCTTCATTTTCTTGACACTGTTACCATTGGATAACTGGTTTATATCACAAAGCTCTTTTATGATTTTCTGAGTGGAAGCTTTGGATACATGCAGAACTGTTTACATTGACAGAAATAAAGCAGCTACTTTGCACTCAAGAGTTTCAGTTTCCACATTCTCACACTCACACAATGATGCATCTACTTCTGGAATCTGAGCATCTTGAGGGAAGGGCCCTTCATCCTCATCACCACAGTCAATGTCACAGCTAGATCTGTATTCTGTGTCAGCAGCATCTTTTACACCTACAGTAGAGACTGATGATTTTATGTCATTTGCTGTGTGATTTTTCTGCTTTCTACTTTTGTGAGTGGTAAAATTGGCAAGCTTAATTGTTTTATAGCCACAGTCAAAAAATGAACATGTTACATGTTCACCACTTCTTAAATGTCCTCCGAGATGGCAAAAAAATGCACTTACACTACAAACATCTTGGACTGTAGAAAGCTCACAAACTGAATGAGTTGTGGTCTGAACTGTTTTCATATGGTAGCATGAAGGATGAGATTTTAGAGAACCTGATTTCTGAAAAGTACAAACACAATAGGGATAGAGGCATGGCCAATTTGGCCCGTGTTGAAGCTTTGAGCAGGGTCTGCACATCCAGGTGGATAAATTTACACTCTTTGCATTGCATCACATGAACCTGGAAGGAGAATTCACCTGCACAAAAAGATGGGAAACTAGATTAATGCTGGTGGAGCAAAGATCCAAACAGGCTATTTCTTTACTTTCTTAGTTTCACAGAAACAAAACACACCTTATTGATAAATACTCTAAAGCAAAACAGATTTTACAAGTTTTTTCTTTACATTTAACTTGGGCAGAGTAGCCTAGGTCAAGTTTCAAATTTGAAAAACAAGAGAAACATTTATATTTTACCTCTTATTGTTATTAGGCTAAATTTGGCTAAATGATGCCAATGAAAAACTGGCTGAATGTGAATCCCCATAGCTATTCAAAGCACACATGTGCCAACATCATGAATTTTTTAGGGGGACTTCACAACCACGGACAATTAAATATTGAAGTTGAGTCAACTGAATTACAAAAGCCTGTGAGATAATGT
>JBBMFX010018041.1:0-12575 GCA_037832545.1 Rhabdalestes septentrionalis | reverse complement strand
GTCCCGATCGAGTCATAAAGTCTGATTATCGGCCGATACCGATCGTCCGCCGATCGATCGGAGCATCACTAATAAAAATATATCCGCAGAATTCCATGTGTTCCTCCATAATTTTGTTTGTTGAAAATAATAAAAACACAGAATGAAAAGGTGTGTTCAAACTTTTGACTGGTAGAGCGTATATTAATAAAAAAACAAAAAAAACCATATACATATATATATATACACACACACCTGTGAATAACAATTATGTGCCTAAGCACCACAGCTTCATGTACTGCTCCCACCTCCATACTTTACTGTAGGTATGGTTTTCTAAAAAAATCATACACCCAATCATTCCTTTTGTAAATTGAATTATTGTCAACGCTTTTTTTTTGTTTGTGTATTTACTGTTTTTATCACATCAGATCAGTCTAAGTGATTGTGTGCAAGTTCTAGATATACATCTTTGTGTTTCAGTTTTAGCAGATAAGTTTAAGGTGGAATGTTGAGACAGAATTGTTTTTGGTACATTTCATTGTTTTACTCTAAAAGGTGCAGTAGTCCTCCATGGCCAGTGCTGAACCCTCCGGATCTAAAGTGATGGGTTTTGTATAGACTTGTATATGTAATTTTCATATTTTTTGTACTTTCATACATTTTTTGATCTACTTTTCTCTGAATTTCTATTGTTTCACCAAGAAAGCAGTAGTCAAAAATAATTATGAAAAGTTTGTCCATATGGTTTAATTAAAAAACCCTTCGAATTTCTAGATGGGCAAGCTCAGAAAACATACATACAAAAGACAATTTAAATTGTTCATATATAGAAATCTATGGTTACTCTCTGCGAGAGCTCCTGGAAATTATAAGACAAATAATCTACTTCAATTTGTCTAGAAACATTTTATTCAATCATTTAGTACAGCCGTCCAGAAATTAACCCATTATCCATAAGGACACCATGAACGGAACCAATGCTTGCATCAGACCAGCTAAACAAATTGTATTCCAAAGAAGAATATAGTCATTATTATGAGGAGACAGTATACACTTTGTTTCTTTAATAAGTCGACACAAAAAGGAATCAGATGATGACCGACACGTGAAAACGTCGTTACAAGTAATATATAAAAGGCCAAGGTGTAATAATTTCTCTTGTGGTATGAATGAACTATATTACAAATTCTCCTCATGAAGATGTTCTCTCAATTTAAAAGACAAAACAAGTATAACATTTACTCCAAATAACGCTCATTTCATATGTAAATTACAGAGTCGCAAATAATTAAAGTAAAAATTTATTAACTTTCACATGGACAATTTCCTTCACAATCCACAAATCCATGTTTTAGAACAGTCTAAAAAAAAAAAAAGCTGGAAGGGAACGCCAGAGGAGAAGGAGTAAAGATGAACTATGAGGGGAAAAAACAAGAAGTTGAACAGGTTGCTGGGTAGAGTTGAAAACTAAATTCATTTAGTGGTTCTTATTATTTGTCCAGGTTTGGCATCCACATACAAAGTGATAATGAGCATAAAAATATAAAGTAAACAAAATAACAGCCATTTTTCTGCATGAACGCAAAAGGCTTTCGGCTAGAACAAACCTCAGTGTTACCCACCACACACACAAACACACAAACACACACACACACACACTCGCATCCAAACTCGCCTCTCAAACCTCACATGGCTCCTTTGCAAGCTCTTCCCGCAAACACCTCAAAATTATGGGGACAACCAAGAATGTAAAAGTTGGAGCTGTGAGTCTTAACGTCAGAAAAAATAAAATGCACACTGACACATTAAAAAGCCAGAAAAAGCTTTTCAAAATACAAAAATAAACAACACAAATGTCACCTACATTTTTATTTGCTAATCTTGAGAGTATTTTTCAACACGTTATCATATTTCCCCCGTGTATGTTTGGCAATCTTCAGTTCAGCAAAATCTTTGTCCCACTGGTAAAATCTTTGCTTTCCTCGTCTCTGCTCCAATCACAGTCCCAATATGTTTAGAGAGACTACAGTCTGCCACTCATCTGTTTTCTTGTCACATGAAAAAAGTCCTCCTGTTGTCCAAGGACAAGTGCTTTGGATTATCAACCCCTTAAAAAGCCTGACCCCACACACCCTTCCTCAGGTTTCCCTCCCACTGTGTCCATGCCTTTACAAACCTAATTTTTCTCCATCCCCCATAGGTCCAGCACAAAAAAACATGTTAGTTGAGGCAAGCTGACTGTATAGCAGACAATTTATACTACAATGAACTGATTTCAGGAAATACTGCAGCAAAGACACACGTTAAGCTCATCAAGGAAGACTTGACAGTAAAAAGCAAGCTGGTTTCTTCTTCTTCTCTAAAAAAAGAAAGAAAGGAAAAAAAACGGACAGCTGAAAATGTCGCAAAAAGAAAATGTGCTTGTTTTCTGTGGCATTAAAGGAACGGAAATAAACAGATTTCCTAGTAATAGTTTGTCATTTATTCAAATGGATTCTTTTTGCCCTGATGTGGTGCTGAAAAGTCTAAACACCAGTGGATCTATGGCAGAATTTGGAGGATAGGGGTTGTCCTGCTTGGGTGGGTTGGGGTAGAAGTTTAGAGGCGGTCATTTTCACCTTTACTGATCCGTCCTGGCTTTCTTCAAACCAGTCCCTTTACTGCAATTTAAAAAGGGGTGGGGGGAGAGATTTGGTAATCCATCATTTACTATTACATTCAATTTACATGGAACTTTTATTTTCTAAGGGGGGGGGAGAATCATTGTAAACATACAGAACTTATAACTTACATATCTGGTGAGGACATTGCTCTTTTTGGGGCAGACTTGGCAACCGCGCCATCTTTGCTCGACTCTACAAAAACAAACCCAAAGCTTTCAGAAATATAGCGCTTTATAATTAATCGATGCTACAATTCTGCCTTCTTCAGTTCCTTTCCATTTCCCACCACCCTTGCCTGTTTGACAAGCATTTTATTTTTCCTTTTATGACGCAACAAAACAATATAAGCTACAGTGTGGGGCACCTTCTGAAGTGTACTCTAACCTGCCTGAAAGTTTATGTGGATCATAAAATTTTAAAGGATAATAATTCCTTCACCAAGTACATGACATGTTAACAAAAGGTGATCTGCATTTTCCCACAGCTGATTAAGTTGCCAACTAATCAGTGTGCTCCCCCAAATTAATGTCTTTTTCCACAGTATCACCTTTCTAAACGCAACCTCTGAGCTGCCCACCTTGTAACCATCGCACTTGAGTGGCTGGGCCGTAGCCCTTCTCGTTGCGGGCGGCAATGCGGAAGATGATGGCTGGTTTGGTGGTGTAGTCGATGTGTGCATTGGAGAGGCTGGACGTTTGAACAAGACAGGATGGGTTAGGGCCACAGAAAACACGCATAAAGGCTAGCTGGGCTGGAGAGGACGCCTTAGCTTCTGTTGTTTGGCTGCTCTGAATAGCCAAATACACAGAGTACTCGATAATCTTCCCTGAAGTGACAGATGGTGGCTCCCAGGTGAGGTGAGCTCCATCCGGGCTCTGGAAAGGAGAAAAAAATAAAAGTCATTTGACTAGGTGTGTTATGCGTTCAAAGGAAGTCACGAACACAAAGAAGGTTTACATGCTGAATCTGCATTTATTAAATGATTAACACTGATTTAGAGCCCTTATATGATGTTTATGTCGTTATTTTAACATAGCATACATACCTGACGAAGCGGATAATGAAGTAGAAGCTAGGCAGTCGAAGACTTGGCATTTCTCTATCTGCACATAATGCACTTTGGCTGTATTTGATAAATTGCTTGTGCTTTCCGCCTTTACAAAAATCTTGTTTCAGTTGTTACAACAAACATTGTCCATGTCCACATGGATGAAATGTAACCATACTTTGGATCGTTTGGCTCTCTCCACCATCGTCACTCCATAAGCGCGAGCCCTCGCCCTCGCGTGACTTTTTTATTTCTCCACTACCGACAGCAGAACCGTTGACGTCAGAGGGTATCGATACTTCTGTCTTTAATAATTAGACACTGGGGCCGATTAAGTACTGGGTTTCGGTACCCATCCCTAGCTGTAACTTTCTTTTGTTAAGAGTAAAATTGGCTACTGGTCCATTGTCTTAAATTTTTGAATTGTCTATGCACCATCCTGTACATGCTGAACTAACTTTCCAGTACAGGGACAACACTGTTAATAGGGGCTTAACTAGAGCGACCTAAGACACCACTGCTTGAATTAATTAGTCCTACTGTCACTCTGAAATTGTCACTCTGAAAAATGGCTTATAACATATCTGTCAATTAATTTAATGTAATTAAATTATTTTACTGAATTGCACTGAAAACTCTATTCCCAATGCACCTAAATTGATTTTTTAAATTTTTAATTACAGAGTCTAAGAGATTTAACTGAATGAGAACATCACCCAACAGCTGTAAATGTTTAGGGTTCACAAGAGGTCCTCTAATAGGAAAATGGTACAATCTCCATTAAGGAGCTACTGATGTTTAGTAGAGAAAGGAGTTACTATGTTCAGCCCTCCTCAGGCCAACGATCATCTCTTTTGGTTTTTAACATTCCGAGACAGGCTGCTGGCTCTGCAAATGTCCGTTAGATGTTGAACCTCCTCTCTTTACTGCCAATGATCAAAGCCATCATAATTGTGTCATCAAACTACCTGAACTGTGCAATACAGCACAGCTGTGGGTCATCAGGGGGAACGGCAGAGGGCCGGGGTTGCCTGTGCTCAGGGTTTTGGAGATGTAAATCCTGTTTGGTTCTGAAAGTATCATCCACTGAGCAATTGGGATGACACTCCTTAATCCAACATTTGAAGGCACACCACCATGACAAATATACAGAGCATCTGAATGTAAAAGATGGGACAACTACATTGCGCACCAATGTTAAATCAGCAACTATCCGTTCATCGCGTCCTTGAGAAATTAAAAAATGACAACAGCTACGGCAAGTGTGAGGGAATATATCACTGGAGGAGACTGTGGGGGTTTGACACCTGTTGGAGCATCTTGAGCTACAACAGACAATATTCAGCTGTCTGTATTTTTTAGGCATTTTAGATCTTCACAACATGGTAATACACAAGCTTTGAGACAATAATGTGACATCCTCTAGTCTTACCACAGGCATCTGGACATTTCATGTGAGCAAGGTTAGCATTCTTAGTTTACCATCACAGTGGATGTACAAGAATTTTGAGCTCAAGATTATATTTTACATGCCAAAGAGAGCTCTGGATAGCACACTAGCTCTATATTTATATATAATTTGGGATTGCATATTAAATGAATAAAAAATGTTGCATCATGCTAAACCCTGTGTATCTAATCTTTCTAAATTATACAAATGTGTCAGTTGACAATAGGTAGATGTCAACACTTAGTTCAGAATTCCCACATTGGTGTGCCACTAGATTCTAAAGAAAGTACCTTGCTTATTTTGATGGCACATGGGGCCCCCGGGAAGCCAGGTAAACAGGTCTTGAACGCTGATATTTCAGAAAATGTTCCACGGCCACAAGTGTTGATGCCAGCGACTCGAAACTTGTATGCCGTTCCTGGCTGCAGCTCCACTTTTTTCATCTGAGTGTAGTCTGGGATATTTCCAGAATCGTCCTGTAAAGTGTGAAAGCTATTAGGATGGTTCATTTTGCAATGATCTTGTATGTTTGAATGGTCTGAATGGTATGTGTCTTACATCAATGTAAGGAGAGTCATCAGACGGCAAATAATAATGTGTTACAAACATGTTCGTTACTTTCACGACACCGACATCAAACCACTGGTTTTCTTTTTTCACTGGGGAAGGTTCTTTTTTCACAACGGGAAGGTTCTGCCTCTGTAAAAGCAAAATTATCAGTTGCAAAACCAACAGAACACATTTCAAGATTGTATCTAGTATCTTTTCAGTGAAAATACTCACTCCTGCTTCAATGCCGTTGGCTACCTCAGTAAGAGGGGCTGCTGCTTGCAGGTTTGCTGGAGTGGCAATGACAGCGGGGGCCAGAGTGCTAGAAGGAGCCAATGCTACACAAGCAAAATAAGCATCATTAGGATCATAGGGACATGGAAAATTCAACCTTTAAAATGACTGTGCAGGACACTAAAAAGTTCATCTCACCATGCCCATTACTTTCAGAGGTGGGGTCATTGAGGCTGTCCGCAGGGGCCAGGCCCTCAGTGGGCACTGCGGCTGAAACAGGTCCTTCCTGCTGCTGCTCAGCCTCAGCCTGCAGCTGCTGCTGCTGTTGCACCAGGGCGGCCAGTTCCTGTGGTGTCAAGATGATGGGGATGGTGTGGCCCTGCTGACTGTCTGCACGACGGTCACCCTCACCTGTACATATAGTGCCAAATGAAAGCTGTTACTTATCCTCACCATTTGTTTTCTGATGTTTTAAGTGAAGGAGTATTACAGACATTTTTATGAAAAGACTGGCATTCTGTTCAACTGTTACATTAATACAGGGTACACAGACCAAATGCTACTTCATTACTTGCTTGGAAGGGAAAAAAGTCTTACAGCCCTGTTTTAAACAAACAAGCCAAGGGAATGATAGAACTTTTCCCCTCATCAGACATAGTCAATTAATTATGCAAACTGTCCAATGCCAAGTGTTTTTCAAGCGGTTTGAACATACACATTAACCTGACAATTACTGCTGTGTCTTGGCACCTGGGTCGGAAAAGAACTGCGGTGTATTGCCTTTCCTTTTGTTCACTGTGTGTTTACCTTGCTAATGTACAAGCTTTCAAAATTAGTTAATGAAGCAGTGGGAGAAGTCATGTATAACAGACAGGGCAGACACAACCTAAAGCCTAGGAAATTTAACCTTACGGTTTACAAATATAAACATTTAAACTATTTACAGTTGCAGCATATTTTGTTCATTTCCAGGTGCAAAATAATTCAAGGCCAAGTTTTCCTATCAAAGGTGACATCTATGTTCACATGTTCCATTTAATACGTTTCACTTGCTTATAAACAAACCTCATGTCTCCTAAACGCATCTGATAGCAACTTAAAACTCGCCATTAAGAAATACAAACAACTGTCAATTAATTATTATCAAATGATCAAAAAAATAATAACTATATCCAGGTCACCAAAATCACAGAGGTGATTCTGATTCCTGCTGTGATACTCACTCATGACTGCTTGCTGGGCAGCCCGCAGCACAGCCTGGATGGCCAGAGCCTGAGCCTCCTCATTGGCTGCAGCCTGAGCAGCTGCCTCGGCAGCCGCCGTCACAGCTAGCTCCTCTGGCGTCAGGCCTGTAAGCATCAGGGTGGTCTCCTGCCCCTCAGACATCAGCTCTGGTGGTAAAGCCAGGGTCTGGGCCTCCTGAGCAACTGTGGCTGCCTCCAGACCCTCCATCTAACTCAGACAGAGGAAAGAAACAAGGAATAACTCCTCTAAATAACTAAAGAAGTCCAAGACCTGCACAACAGGCTAGAAACAACCCCTTGCACGTATGCAACTGCAAAGGTCAACATCCAGTCACCACATGTCTTTGCATTACAGTGGCAGTTATAAACAAGGGGCCATCAATGTCTGTAAATCTAGTGTCCAGAGCCATAAACACAGCCACACAAATAGATGTTTATATATATATATATATATATCTCTTTTGCCGCACTTCGCACAAGGTATTTTCAGGTCCATTACCTAAAGTATTATTTTCAGCTACAGTAACATAGTACACAATGGAAAAAACCTCTGTGGTGGGCAGCTGCTCTTGTGCCGCCTCCGTCATGGCAGCTTCATGCTCTGTGGCTGCCTCTGCCTGGCCCTCCGTTTGCATAGGCTCCATCTCAGCCATCACAGCCTCATCCGCCACTCCTGCAGATCCCTCCGTGATCGACGTCAGGAGCTAAGCAAATGGACAGGACAACAGGACAGGAAAAAGATTTAAACCACATTAGGCTTATTCATTCAATACGGCAGTGCATATTCATTAAAACACCAGTACTCTCCAGCTCTGGTCCTTTCTGGAGTTTAAGGAAGGCTGCCACAGAAATATTGATTAACATTTTGTGAAAGTATGCTTGGAACGGTTATTGTGATGTACTCCACAGCAGCTATTTTAATGCTTTTGCAACCAAAATACAATTTTGGTACAAAATCTTACAATGTTACTGCTTCAATGCATGTCTAAAATACAAAAAAAAACAGGCAGTGGTATATTCTGATAGAGCTATAAAAAAAAAAGGGCAGCGCTCACATTCTATACACAACTTTGCAAACATTAGTTTGGCTCAGCCTTTAAATCAGCTGTAATATTTTATCTCATGCAACAAGCAAAAAAATTAGAGCACTGGCCCCAAGCTCACTTTTAATAATGGACATTGCACTGTTTAATTTTATTTGGGGTTTTTTTTCCCAGGTAAAACTTTACTAAGATAGCTCTTTATGATATAACAGGACATAAGCTGCAAAATCTGCCATAGAATTTGGTCAATATTTCAGTTGCAACACCTCATGCAATGAGGAAGTAATAAACATTACAGTTTGTAGTGGTTTAGGGGTAGGTGAAAGGTAGATGTGCAGGATAAGCGGAGTCTGGGGGGTACACCAAAAAGCAGAATTACATATGCTACAACTGAAAACTGACCAGCACAAATCCTTTGTCAAATGAACCATATTACCAAATACTACCAAGGACCAGATTAGGAACCGCTATGACTTGCGAAAGAAACAGACAAGCAAGCACATAACTGAATAAATAAAGGTTGTTGTTAATCTGGTGGTGTTATAACTCACAGGAACAGCAGGTCCAGGCGTAGGTGTAGCTTGGGTTACTGTAGTAATGGCTCTGCCCTGGGGAGCTACAGTGGAACTCAGAGTCTCTTGGCCACTTGTTCCTTCTGAGACCTCACCAGCCTGCTGAGCTGAAGTCAAAATGCATCATAAATTACCTTCAACCATCACATTTTTGTCAGTAGGGGTGGTCAATTCACGTCACACAAAATTAATAGTACACAATTACAACGTTTAGTATTACCTCGATCTGAACAAATCGATAATTATGTATCTTTTTATCATTGAAAATAGCCACTGCATTACGTACAGATACTTATATCTACACGAATTGTCCCCTTTCTTAGCTCTACTTAGCACTTAGGTGCATGTCATAGATTAAAATGACATAATATTATTTTATCTGAATATTTTCACATTAATCATTGGAGCATCATTCGCAGTTCTGACTAGGTATTGGCATGTTAGTTTGTATGTGCTGCAAAGAGTGCTGGAGGTTTTAAACAGCCCTAGGCAATCCTGACCAATGTAGAAAAATACCACACATTTTCAGATGTCTTTTGAAATCTATGGCTCTGTGGGTCGGAACTATTTTAGCAACATAATGAGAAAAATATTAAGCAAATTAGGTGAAGTTTGTGGCTGAATGGTGTACTATAAGCAGAGCTGATAAAATGAACAGTGAGTGTAGTTACAAGGTAACTGTGCATTATGAAGTGGCTCATCAGTGTACACTACCAATATTTACAATACAAATTTTTTTTTTTTATGTAGCTCAAACGATGCCCAAAGCAGGTGTGTAGTAATATGATATTGCAATAATATTAACATGAAATACTAGGTCACTTTGGATCTACATCATGTTTCCACCCAAAATATCTATGTATTAGCATTACATTTAAAACCTCAAATATGCCTATGGGGTATTTTGTATCTGTCAGAGTGTGGGTAATGCTAGACAAGTTACCTGCACTATCTGTCTCCATACTGGAGGTGGCAGTGGTGGCTGTGTTGGTGGTTCCAGTCTCATGGGTTTCGCAGGGTGGGTTTGAACACACTCGCTGCACTAAACCTGTCTGGTTGCTACCTATATTAGATGACGCTGTGGTGGCTGTGTTGGTGGTGCCAGTTTCATGGGTTTCACATGGTGGATTAGAGCACACTCTCTGCACTGTGCCAACCTGCTCAGTGCCCATTCCTGCACATGCTGTAGTGGCTGTATTGGTGGTGCCTGTTTCGTGGGTTTCACAGGGTGGGTTCATACACACTCTTTCCACTGTGCCTGTGTGCTCAGTGCCCATGTTCGCTGATGCTACTGTGGCGGTGTTCGTTGTGCCCGTCTCATGTGTTTCACATGGTGGATTAGAGCACGCACTCTCTGCTGTGCCAAAATGTTCACTGCCCATGCTAGCTGATGCTGTGGTGGCCGTGTTGGTTGTGCCCGTTTCATGAGTTTCACATGGTGGGTTTGAACACACTCTCTGGACTGTGCCCACCTGCCCAGTTCCCATGCCTGCTGATACCACGGTGGCAGTATTTGTGGTGCCAGTCTCATGGGTTTCACAGGGTGGGTTTGAGCAGACAAAGGTAACCGTGCTGGAGGCATCAGCAGGCACCTGCTCACTGGACGAGGGCTGCTCAGAGGTGGGCGATGCCAAGATGGAGACCGGAAGATCTTGACCAGGCTGAGCCTCAGCACCACTGGGAGCTGTAATGAGGGTCACCTGCGTCGGCTTGGGTTTGGGTTAGAAAACAAATTATAAACAACTGGTTAGATAACTTTGCTACAATTCAGAATAGACAATAATATAGCTTCTTTTGTGGATTGTTTTTTAACAAAGTTAACTATAATCTTTCTGAAAAAATGTGTTGCATGTGGCCTAAGGTTGGGTCATACCTGCGGGGCGACAGTAGCGGTGGTGAGGGTGTTCTGTGCTACTGGTGTGCTGATGGCAGAGCTTAGCACCTGGCCAGACAAAGAGGCCACTGTAGCCAGCGTGGTGATGGGAGTTACCAGGGATGCATTGGCAGTGGGCACACTTCCACCCGCCAGGCTGGTAGAGACTGTGCCCGTAACAGTGCCCAGAGTGGTGACACCTGGAAGCAACAAAACACCTCCAACTTGCGCCTATGAAAAACTAATGCCACTTTCAGATGCCAGCTATCCTGGCTGATAATCAATACAAGATAAAATAACACAATAAATAGAATTATGGAAATCTTTACCAGTTGTTCCTTTTACCACTAGCGTAGTTACAGTGGGCTTCACACCAGACACTGAAACAGGTGAGATGAGACGGACACCTCCCATGGGCACGGTGCGTAGGATAGTGCCCGGCTGACCAGGGGCACTCTTCAGAACAACCTACAGCCAAAAGGAACAAAGCCCTGAAACCTAGGCAATTGGACACACATTTTTATTTATGTTCAAAGCAATAAGGGATCTTGTGCTATTTACAGCTGGCACAAATAATTTGCATATTCAAGTATTCCATCAATATGTTTGTCCTTGCCTCCACATTAAGCATTTGGACAGTTCATCTTTAAGAAACAGCAATACAACTATTCACTAAATCTGTAGGAATTTAATATAAAACAAAGAAATAACTTTTCTACTCTCTGAGCTCCCTACTTTAATTCCCACACCCAATTTAAAAGACTGAAGTTGGCTTTTTATTTTAAGTGGAACTTTTTTTTTCATGTTCTGGCTGCTGCACAATGTAAGGTGGAAGGGAACATTTCCATCAAGACAATGGGTAAAATCTACAGCAATAAGTGAACTGAAATAGACTTTTAATTTAGTAGCAGTAAAATTGACAATGAAATAAATATTAAGAGATCTGTCGTAAACTTCCTTTCCATCGCTGTTATCTAGTACAATCAGGCCAGAATGTTATCTTACAACAGAACGTAACATTTAACAACTTCTTGTTAAAAATATACATGCATTACATTTGTATTTATGGTTTTTAGCTATATTCACATTTACATTAACTATAAAACAAGCTAATGAACAAATGTGGTATAAATACTCATTTAGAAACACAAAGAATCCACAGAAATGCTATTTGGCACAGCCCTGGTGCTGATGGCCAATACCTGTGTCAGTCCCTGCTGGCCTGTCACAGTTCCGATCTTTGGTACCGCTGTGATGATTTTGCCAGGTGTGCCGGTGCCAGACGTCATCACCTTGGTGGTAATAAAAGTGAAGGGGCTCTTTAGTCCAGTGCTACTAGTAACACCTACAGGAGACAGCAGGGAGATACAGGTAACACATCATTGAACCACTCTTACTAAAATGGACTATTGAGAATCATGCTTGTTAAAAATGTTGTCAAACATTATATACTATATTTATGTATATACACAACTAATGTGCATATAATACTTCATTTAAACTTAAGGAGGGCTCACTGTAAGATTACAGACTTGTGGTGCTAAAAGAACATAGTTTATGACGGCTGCTGGCCTAGTGGTTAGAAAGTTGTCCCTATGAAAAGAAGGTCGTGGGTTCAAATCCAAGGACTCATGGTGGCACCACTGAGGTCCCATTGAGTAAGGTGCTGTCCTTCCGCACTGCTCCCCAGGTGCTGGTGGCCCACTGCTTCACTTGGAGAATATATTAAATCCAGAGAATAATTTCACGCTGTGCAGACTGTGTGCTGTGTGTTTTCACATATGACAAATGGTCACCTTACACTTACACTTTATACAAAGGGAATAATCAGACAAGAAAATACATGACAGCTACGATTTACACACACATTTACTTAATTTATACTTTCAGAAAGGTATTTTTATTTTCTAATTTGTT
>JBBMFX010018021.1:0-12576 GCA_037832545.1 Rhabdalestes septentrionalis | reverse complement strand
CTAGATAGGGTGGACAGAAGTATAGGGACATAAGGGAAACAGGACGCAAAGAAAAGGAATGAAAACTAATACTCAGGGGACGGAGACGGGACCTATGGGTCGAGACCGAGGTGGTCGTCACAGTGAACAATTACATGTGATAATATATAACTTCCAAGCACATGGTCTGTTAAATCATCCAAAAGTAACCATTCTCGCACAGAAAAACTGAATTTCTGAACATGCAAAATTAAAAGGTTTCATAAAATCTGTCCAAATTTTTTATTACACATGATGTTGTTTTAAATAAGAAAACTGCAACAAATCAGCTCACCTTCACCTCACACCATGTGCTCCAGTGTCCATGTGATAGAAATGGAACTCGCACCTTGAAATAATGCTTGACAGTGAGCCCCACATCTTACAGGAATGTTTTTGGTACTGCTTTTCATCATTTTGATTGGTTGCAGTCAGTACTGCATACTGGACCAGGGGCTTAGAAACTTTCTGTTGCCAAAGAGCAAAATCATGCAGTAGAGTGTTAAGTTTGCTCACTCTGTCTGTTATAAATGGATGGATGGATGGATGGATGGATGGACAGATGCATTGATTATTACTGCACAGAACAGAAATTTCCAGAGAGTGAGATGATCAAAACCAGAGGATCCACACCCTGCTCGTCCTGTTTCATTTTTTCATTGGTCGACTTCAACATCATGGATGTGACTGAACTGGACGGTTTGCATCTTGCATTTCAAAACATGGAGTAGAGTAAAAAAGAAGGTAAGGGAGTTATTTAACTGCAAGATATTTGAGAAGGATGAAGAGAGTGTAACTGAAGGTTTGACAGCCCTTGTTTCTAAAAATAATTAAGCAAACTATTCTTTACATTGTTACCATGACATCATTTTGGAAAAACTTGTTAATTGGTGCAACACGATAGCCCAATCATGGTCAAGTGTATGTTTGTACACTATATGAAGAAATGTATTTAGACCCTTGAACAAAGGTGTTTGATGGGGTTGAGGTCAGGGCTTTGTGTGGGCCAGTAAATTTCTTCCTCAGATAATTAATTCAACCATGTCTTTATGGACCTTTGTGCACTGGGACACAGTCGTGCTGGAATAGAATAGGGTCTTCCCCGAACTGTGTCCACAAAGTCGGGGAGGTGTAAAACTACAGAGATTAGTTGTGTGAAACTACAAATTTATGTAAGTTCAAGTTTTTATCTAGTTAAACTCTCTTACTTGCTGCACCACCTCATTTTCAATCTCAGCCTCAGTTAGATTTCTGCCACAGCTGAATCTATTTGTCCTGATATGTTTTTTTGTCCTAATATGTTTATAACCCTTTGATTATCAGTTGTATTCCTGATGCTGGCCAAGTCTGTATGATATTGTCTGCAGTACTGACGAGCAGCAGTAGCATTCATAAACAATTTGATCAAAACCTAGTTGTCACTGGTCTCTGAAAAAACAACTACTCTGCCTCTGATTGGCTAACAATGGGCATTTACTCCATCTAAGCCAATCATCGCATTCTCAGTTACACCACGTGTACAGACACACCAATCATAATCACTGGATATGTGTCCCACCCGGCCCCGAACACACACACACACACACACACACACAAAGACACACCCCAGAGAAAGAGAGGTCTTATGGCTGAGAGAGACGCTGCTGCATGAAAACCGCTTCAGTGTTCTCAGTTATAGTAACGCGCATTTTATTGTCAGTAACGGTAACGGCATTGTAACGGGCAAACAATAATTGGTTTTTGTTACAGTAACAGGTACTTGTTACTGAAAAAAGTATCACATTAGTAACGCCGTTTACTTATAGCACCGTTATTCCCATTACTGGGCACAAGTAAACTGGCATAACGTTTAAGATGAAAGGCAAATGTTCTGGTTATTACTGTTATAGCAAATGAACCAGAGTGGAAGATCATTCCAAAATCCAGTTGAAACTATGTGTGTGCACATCTCATTTCCACCCAGATTATTCAGTTCACCCGTCAGCCAGTTCCTGTAATTCTTTTCTCCAGGTCCATAGAAGGCATCATCATCATAAAACCATCTCCAGCTGTTTTCTAGATCATCATAAAGCCCAATCCAAACTAGGCCAGTTCCTATCTTCAGGTAAAATTGTTCTGGCTTTGTCATTTTTATCTCAGATTTCCTATAAAAGAAGACATATTAACACAAATATGGCCAATTCTTTTGTCACTTCACTACGTAAAGCACACTTTTATTTAAAAAAAAAAATGTTTGTCTTAATGGCTACTGCAGACTTCAGATCAAGGGAACCTAGGTAGCTCAGAACACCCAGTCTACATTCATAGTTCACATCCGTTTTTTTTATTATTATTTTTTTTACATTTTCAATACAACTTCCTTCTATCTGAACCTTCTTCAATCCTCTCATTCTATATATCATATGACTGAACAATCACAGACATAAGTTATATTAAAGAAACATTTTTTACTTTGAGAATAGACCGAACCTCTTAAGCACTTACTGTATATGGAAATTTTATTCAGAAAAGCTTAACATAAAGATAAATCTTTTAACCCTCTGTGCCTCCTGTGGAACATTTGTTTCCTCTTCACTATCTTTCTTTGAATCATTTTATCTGTGTTAATGCACATGGAATGAAGCGCCCCAAGGTTCTGGGTTTTTTTCAGATCTTTACATTTTTAATTTCAACTCATTAAATATATCAACAATATCCTCCATACATCCAGTTGTAATACTTGATACACTCATGGACACTTTTGGTCAATTGAAACACATGAAAACGACATTCAACCCATAAAAACGACAACTCCTTGTTATTTACTCTGTTTTATTCTAAAGTCAAAACTTAAGAAATGTAGTTTTTAGTGTTTTTTTAGTGATTATGTCATTTATCCATTTTTGGCCAAGGGAGTAATTTTATAATCATTTTAGTTTCCAATAGGGGAGTAAGAGGGCTTACTGCACTCCAATAGAACAAATGAATGGCACAATTTTGGCACAGGTTTGATCTTAAGATAATGGTTTCTGTTCAGAAAGGGAAAAAATGTTGTTGTGAATATTTCTGACCCTTACATTTTTAGCCCCAGCAGCTCTGAGAACCGAGAAAGTGCTGTTTTTGAGGTTGCTTATTATCAAGTGAATCATGCAAACAAACTGGTATTTGAAGGATTTAAAAAAAGGAATAGATATTTGATAATTATGACAAGAAGTGGTGTTAGTTTGTGGAAATATGTCCAATAAGCGCCATTCATTTATTGCTTTCATGCACAGCACTGCTTGTATTCACTTCACATTTACACAAAATGTATTTGTATTTTTAGGTGTAAACCTCTAGTTGGAAGTTAAACTCTAGTCATATGTTGAGCTCCAAGTGGGCAATAAATCCTAGCCAGACATTAAGCTCCATTTCTTGGGCATAAAACTTTACTCCTCATTTTAAGTAAGTAATTTAGTTTCCATTTTAAGATATAAAATTATAAATCCCATTTGTTAGAGTGTGAGAAAATGGTAGAGAGTACCTCCTTGAGAAGTCATGGTATTTATTAAATCAATATGAAATAGGCTTTTTTAAATTTCACTTGTGGCTCATAAATTCTGCATTCTCCCGAAGTTCCCTCTGATTAAATTTCGAACCATTCAGACCAAGGAGAAAGGCAGCACCAAATGTGATGTTATTTTTTATTTTTAGCAACTAATATAGAGTTATACTGTTTTGTCGAAAGTCCCGTTTCTCCCCCTTTCTTGGGTGATAAGATTGAATTATTCTTTGATATCTCCTCGTACGTCACTTCTGTCTTTTTTCCTTCAGTGACGTCCAATGGCAGTTTGCAGAGAGACAGCCCCATTACAGAATATTCCCAAATCCATACTTCACTGGGTGTGGTATTTTTGTGATCATCACACAACGCTTCTTTCTCTGTACATGAAGTTCCATTTTTGTTTTGTCTAACCAAAAATAGTTCTGATTGTCTAAATGCACCTGTACAATATTTAGATTCCTTTTTAACGGGGAAGTTTTGTGGGCTCTGAATAACTATGCAGTTACCGGTCATTTATTATAGTGTTAAAAGACACCATGTATGCCAATTTTATTTTGGTATATGCAAAATAAATAAATATAAAGCAACCATCAAATTAGTCTCGAATTGTCTCTCTGTATGTATTTTATATATTTTGGGATTATTTTCCTGATCAAACATTGTCAAACAATTACCCATGTCTTCAGATAAAATGGTAACTCAGTCTCAAAAATTGTTTTCTTTACATTAAATGATACAAAAAAATACCATTTCTGAAACATTATACAGTGCTTGTCTTCCCTTTATTAACTTCCCAGTTACTACTACTAATAATAATAATAATATATTTGAGGGCACCTCTTAAAAGCCCACTGTCACCTTACAGAGAGAAAACACAAACAATAAGTCAATAAACTGAAGAAAATTAAACTAGCAAAAAAATGAACAAGATTGGACAACAGGTAAAATCTGTGTTTAAAGCAAGTAAACCAGTTTGAACAAGTGTGTAAGCCATGCCTTAAATAACGGAAGGGAATCGATGTTCCTTAAATCTGGAGGAAGTGAATTCCAGAGCCGAGGAGCAGATTGACTGAAAGCTCTGTTCCCCATGGTAATAAGACGAGCAGAGGGAACAATAAGATTAGTGGCAGACGAAGATCTGAGAGAGCGAGAAGCAGTGGCGATATGAAGCAAATCATACTGATAAGGAGGGGCAAGGATATGGATGCAATTTAATGTGAGAAGGTAAAATAAAAAAATGTATCCTACCTTCTATGGGCAACCAGTGAAGCTGTTGAAGGACTGGGGTGACCTCTACAGAGAGCATGACTTGTGACCCGAGCTGCAGAGCTCTGAAGAAGGTGAAATTTATGGAAAAATTTATGGGGAGACCAAATAGGAGGAAGTAACAATAATTGATCCCAGAAGTGATAAGACTATGTATTAGGATGGCAGCCGCATGGGGAGTAAGGAAAGGACGAAGTTGGTAAATGTTTTGTAAGTGAAAGTTTGTGGACCGAATTGTGCAATTAATGTGAGGCTGAAATGACAGAATGCTATCAAATATGACACCTAGACTAGCTTTTAGAGGGGATAGGAGACAGAGATGGAGAGTGGAGATAGAAAGGAGGAGGTGGTAAAACAGCGACTTGAGAATAGAAGAGGAATCAGAGGGAGTTAGCAACTCATTTCCATCTCAGGATGCTTTTTTCTTTTTCACTATACAAAGAATTGTTAACATTGTGCAGAATCATTCACCAGCATCTTTTAACAAGTAGGAACTTTGATGGTTAAACAAAGAAAAATGACCTAGCTCTGATTATCTTTGTTGGTTGGTTGTTTGTTTGTTTTTCTAAACCAGAAGGACAAGATAGATGAGGCTTTGAGACGGAAACAGATGGAGTTTTACATTTTTGATTAGTAACTGTGGCACCACAGTGAGAAAGTTATTTTCATACTATGTCTTTGCAAAACAGCTTAGTAAACTGAGGGAAAAGAAACAATTGTGGTGTAGCTTTACTACACCTGTTGCTAATGGCAAAGTACACTGTTCTGGGTTACTATTAACATTTTTTTATTTCGTCTCACAATTAAATCAGTGGACTGATGAACAGAGGTGATCCTAGGGTCTGTTGGGGCCCCAAGCAAAAATTCACTGGGCCCCCCCGCCCCTCTAACCAGTTTTTGACAGTAGTTTAAAGAATCAGCTCTCGTTCGCCATCTAGTGGTGTGGGGACCCCAAGCAGCTGCGTGTCCTGCCTGCTGGCAAGATTCGCCTCTGCTGATGAAACAATGCTAGGTGAATATAGCACTTTGCCTTTTTCTCAGATTGGTTTAATCAGACCAGAGGATTTTGCTTACAGTCCATTAATTCATGTGCTTTTTCGCAAACTAAGCGCCCATTAGTGAGGAGAGGCTACTCACTGGCTGCTCTACTATTAAGGCTTGATTGGTGAAGGATCTTATTTTGCCTTATTTTGATTATCTGAATTGTTCTTCTATCTCCACAAGCGATTGTGGTCACCTCTCTGACCAAGGCCTTTGGCCCCCGATCTAGATACTGTTTTGGTGGTTCCAAAATATTCATGGAGACCACGGTGCTTTACTGGACCTTCATTGCTCAAATTTGAAGGTCATAGCAAAGGGTGTGAATAATTATATACCCATTGTTCTTAAATGTTTAAATTTTTTATAAATGTAAGAACATTTCTGGAAACTCTTTTTCACTTTGTAAATGTAGATTTTAAAAAAGAAAACCATACCATAAACTATATTTAGATCTGTTTTAGAATTAGTCTGTAACATAACAAATTGTGGAAGAACAGCTGGGAATAATTTTTGGTGGCATCATAATATTCCTGTTTATCTTAAAGACTTTACCATTAGTTCTGCATACATTTCCATATTGTTTAAGGTTATTCCCCTCATGCCACATGTTATGTAATATTGCTTTTCTGGAGAGATTTTCAGTTTAAGACTTCATGAAAAAACCTCACAAAAACAGATCACAAACATAGAACACATCAGTATGTAGTCAAACTGTCCCCCAGAGGCCTGCCAAAGAACTGACCAGGTCACAGTTCGAACCTTATGTTGTGTGTGCATGTGTTTGTAGATATGTATCTCTTAGAGAGGGCAAGATAATGAGGGATACAAATCTATAAAGGGAAACTGATACATCTCTAGAAGTGGGGACAGTTTGCTAGACAAAAATATGCTGCTTCCTCCACAAAACATTTTTTTGTTTTAGGTGTAGGCGCGAAATTACTGAGATGCAACATCGCACAAGCCAATAAAAGGTCTACAAAATATCTGTGTGTGTGGAGGGTAAGACTGCATGTATACAACAAACTGACCCAAGCTCATTCTTCCTAACCTAGTAAATATTTCTCTTTTTTCTGTCTCTGGCTCTTTCTTTCTCTCTCTCTCCCTCTCTGAATGATGGTGAATTTAACTCCTTCACTCTTAAGGATTTAAAACTCGCATCACAAGCTTTGGTACATCACAGACACAGACTGACTGTGTGTGTTTGTGTTTGGGGATGATCATAAATGAGAGCCCAAGCCTCAATTTGCAGACTTTAATTAATGTTCATTCACATAATTCACTTACATCTTCACTTCAAAACCCTTTTGCCTTTCCCAACTCTGTACTCTTCTTCGCATTCAAAGATTTTCATCATTGCTTCCTTAAACTTGTCCTGTAAGTGTTATATGTTTCATTTTATTCCTCACCCCAGAACTTCATTTTTCCTTTTCCATTGTGGACATATATATTTTTAGGAAGTGTTTATGATTATATTTGTCCAGTAGATTGAGATGAGAGCACATATAAACAATGGTGTATACCAACCATTTTTGTGCCATGGACAAGTTTCATGTTCGACAATATTTTCACAGACCTCTCAAATTGTGACGTGAATAATTTCTTTATTTTCTTGTCTCTTAAGCAATTTCCTCCAGGATCAATAACATGTTCTGATTCTGATTTTAACAAGCACAGCATTATCTCCAGCAAATGCTTGAGAAATTGAACAGGAATATAATTTTCTAATTATAAATCAAAGTCTGTGCTGTTCCTAATATGAAGATGCATTAGGCAGACGTCAGCTAGTCTTGGTTATAAACAACACCATAATAAATGAAAATATAGAGAAAGCAGAGAAGGGAAATAACAGTCCTTACTTTGCCACCCAAAAAACTTCTTGATTACAGGCAGTGACGCTGTTTGGTAAAAACTATGCTAAAAGCAGCAGTAGATGAACTGATAAATGTTTTACATTCAAGTAAATGCAAATAAAAGGTCAGGTTTTTAACTTAGCAAAAAGACTAAATACCATCACACCTGCACTGCTTTATCAGTTCCTTATTGGTCCTCTAATTTGTTGGTCAAGGTGTTGTGGGAGTTTTCTTGAGAACTTTCCTCATATGCATCTTCGTGTTGCTTGGAAGTCCTTTGTTGATCAGTTGTGCCTGGAGCTGACAAAATAAAAGAGAATAAACATTCTGTACTTTATGTTTTTAAAACATGAGATGGGTCATACAACAAATAAATTTATTCAACAACGTTTTTAATCTAGTTAAATTCTCTTACTTCCTGCACCACTTCATTTTCAATCTCAGACTCAGTTAGATTTCTTCCACAGGTGAATCCTACCCGCAACCTCATCACGTTTTCTAAGGAAATAAGGGGAAAAGAATACCAACAGTTCAAGTGGACTAATCTCTTCACTGATTATGAACTTCTGTATATTTAAGTTGGCAGCAAGTAGAAATTCTCTACACACTCCTATTACATAAGATTTGTGCATAAATCTGCATTATTTGTTTTAAGGGATTTTAAATTACTGACACTTACCACTTACAGATGATGCTGTAACAGAGAAAATGGAAATTGAAGTTAAAATCCTTGGAAACTTCTAAAATAATTATTCATGAGATTTTATCAAATCTCAACTATCTCAAGTATCTTACCTTTATAACAGACAAACGGAAGTGTACGACTGCAGTCCTCATCAGTCCATTGGCCAGAGTTACTCAGAAATGAAGTGGTACAGTGTTCATTAAAGTTCAGGTTATCAGGTTGTCCACTCAGCCAGTTCTCATAAGTGGAGTCAGTCTGGTCTGACCATGTTCTAGTTCTGTAAAGACCGATATAAACATGGCGTCCTCCTGCAATGTTTATCATTTGTTGACTTTCTGTTGCATTCCTGATGCTGGCCAGGTCTGTGTGATACTGTCTACAGTACTGACGAGCAGCAATACCATTCATAGTCGATTCACTCATAACATAAGTGTTACTCGTCTCTATGAATAAGAAAACACAAAATGTAAATCAGCCTTAGGTAAACTTGCATAACGTTAATAATGAAAAAGAGTTTGGAGTTACTGGGGTTATACTGACTGTTGTAACAAACAAAGAAACGTTCGTTAATGTATGAAAGATCATTCCATAAACCATTGGCCATTATTTCTGTGCGCATCTCATTTCCACCATAATTATTTGGCTCATTAGGGTATCCAGTCTTCCTCCAGTTCCTGTAATTCTTTTCTCCAGGTCCATAGAAGGCATCATCATCATAATACCATCTCCAGGCATTTTCTACATCATCATACAGCCCAATCCAAACTACGTTACTGTAGCTCCCATTCACTGCAGCAATCAAACTGTTTGTGTCATGTGTGTTCTCAAGAGTAGCCAGGTCAGTGTAGTACTGTCTGCAGTATGCCTGAGCTTCTGTCCAGCTGACCTTCTTATTCACAAAATAATATTGTCGAGAAAGGCAGGAGGACAGAGTGAGGAGACCTAAGAGTAACACAAATGTCAAAATATACAAATCTGATCAGTTACAATTGCTGCCAATATTAAACCTTCTTATAATGTCAATGGCAGCTTTAAAGCCAATTTCCACAACATATCATATAATATATGAAATATTTCCAAAAGTGTTCATCATTTAAAGTGAAAGGATGGCACTTACTTGAGAACAGGAGAAGAAACATGGTCATAATGAAGAAATAAGCATGAACTTTTAGCTAAATTTCCAATCACTATTGCACATCACTTTAATGGCTCAATAGCTCCTTTCCCAAGAGATATTCAACAGTGTTGTTTGGAAGCTGCCCCTTATCAAGCCTTATATGTGACTGAAATAGAAAGTAGCTGGACCAATGACAAATCTTATTTGCCTTATACAGGTAGGACTGCTTGTTAGACTGGATTGTTCTGTCCCTTTCATATCTTCAGGTTAAATTATTCTGTGCTACACTATTCTGTTTATTTCACATTTTCATCTCAGATTTCTTCTAGAGACACATTTGCACATATATGGTCTGATTCTTTTTTTGCAAGTGAAATTATTTATTATTTTTCATTGCACTTAAAGCTCAGTAAAGTTTTCTCCCCTACAGGTTAAAAGGTGATATTGCAGCCTGGAGAGCAGAATTTAAATTGGAGCTCTACTTCTTGGGCATAAAGCTTTAGTTCTCAGTTTTTAAGCTCTACTTTTCAGGGATGAAGCTGTGAATACCGCATGTTAGAGTGTGGGAAAGTGGTAATGGATGCATACCTCCTTGAAAAGTCATTTAGTATGTTTATTTTCACATTAAATGTGTTATTATTGAATAGGAAAAAGTTTTATACAAATATTTATTGTAATACAAAGTTAGAAAAAAACTTATTTCAGATAACAAATGAACAGCAATGTATCATGGTTCCTCATGACTCCCACATAAAGGTAGGCACATTTGCAGACATCCATTTTCTTTTATGGGTAAATCCAGCAAAAAACACTAAGGGCCAGAAATCTCCAAACACAAAGAGACTGGGGAGAATGCACACAACTAGGCATGTATGACAGTTGATCAATAAAGTAAACAGTAACACCAAATCAAACATTAAATAAACATACACTCAATTCTAAAAAAAACCCAGATGTGACTATCACCCAAGAGAAAACCCCATGATCTTCATAATAAAAGTCCATCACCTACTTAACCTGTGGCTCTGCTGGATTTAGCCTCTGTATTGCAGGCTCAGCCTCCCTGCTTCGGTCTTTAGTGCCCCCGATAGGTTTTTAGTGGCCCCACTATGGCTTTAAGCAACACTGCTCTTGGCTTTAGCTAACTTGTTTGGGGCCTCGGCTTTGCTAGCCACCACTTCTAGGGCCTCAAACACTTTACTTACACCCCAGGGGGATCGCGGCTAAGGCTAACACCTTCTGGAGACTATGCAGCAAAGTGACCTTATTTAGAGCTTCTAAGCTAAGGCCCACCCCCTCTTTGACATTAGCAGCCAGGCTAATTCCCCCAAGACCACCAACCAGGATCTGTCTTGGCATTTGTATCAGCTCACACTTCTGCAAGGGTTAGTAAGGCCATGTAGATTCTGTGGGCAGCACTCCTGGCCGCATAGGAGACAGGCGCAATGCCTTGGGCTTCAGCTTGCTCTGGGTTGTAGAGGCCAAGTCAGCCACAAATGAGCTGTGGAATGGAGGAGCGCCGGCAGAAACCTTACACTTCCTAGAACAAGGGGGCCACAATGAGCTCCTAGACAAAATCAGGGATCCGTTGATCCACCTGCCCCTCCCGAAGCCAAGGTCTGCTTCCTCATCTTCTGACTCTCCAACACACAACAACTTGATGGCTGAAAACTGGCTTCTCCTCACCAGTTTACACCTAAGCTGGGTCCAGCTCGCCTCACTCTTGGCCAATATCTACATTTCCAGGGGCTCATCGCCTGGTCTGCTGCGCCAGTTTAATTGGTTGGTTAACCTGTCATGGTTCTCCGTCCCACAAGAAGAAAGGCACATTTGCAGAAATCTATTTCAAATTATTGTTTATAAATAAACAAAGTAAAGCAAAAGGCATGAGAGCCAGAAACCAAAACTCAAAAACTCCAATCACAAAGAGATTGGGGAGTACGCTCAAAATCAGGCATGTATGAAACACTAAATTCTAATAAACCCCAGCTGTGACTATAACCCAACACAAAACCCCATAATTTTCATAATAAAAGTCGGCCACTGCCAGGAAATGACACAATGTTGTTGGATTCATGACCAACATATGAAGTAGGCTTTTTGCTGCATTTTCACTTTTGCAGTCTCCCAAAGTTCCGTCTGATGCAATTTTGAAACATTCAGGGCTCAGGAGAAAGGCCACCACAAATTTGATGTACTTTTACATTTTTTGCAACCACTTTAGATTTATCTACACTGTTTTTGAAATGTCCCTTTTCTCCCCATTTCTTGGGTGATAAGATAAAATTCTTCTTCAATATCTCCTGGTACATCGCTTCTGTCTTGTTTCCTTAAGTGATGTCCAAAGGCCCAGCACAGTTTGCAGAGATGCAGCCCCATTACAGGGTGTTCCCGAGTCCATACTTCACTAGGTATTGCGTTCATGGGATCATCACACAATGCTTCTTTCTTCATAAACCTTGAGTTCCATGTTTGTTTTGTCCAATCTGAGTATTTTGCATAAAAATAGGTCTGATTGTCTAAATGCCCATGGACACAATTTAGATTCCTTTTAGGAAGTTTTTGTAGGCTCTGAATAATTATTCAGTTACCTGTCATTCATCATAATGTTAAAAGACACCACGTATGTATCCGAAGTTAAAAAAATATAGAGCAACAATCAAATTTGGATCAATATTTTCCTCTGTCTGTATTTTATATATCTTCAAATCATTGTTAATTTGAAAACTTGCATAGGGTACATTTCCCTCATCAAACATTGTGAAACACTTTCCCATGTCTTCAGATCTTAATGTTAACTCAGCCTTACATAAATGTTTTCTTTACATTAAATGACCCTAAAGAATACTAGCTCTGAAACATTATGCAGCACTTAACTTCCCTTTAAATAAGGAAAACTGAGTGCTGAAGAGATCAGTTTCACAGTCTACAACCCAGTTCCAGTTAGAGCTGAGTGATTCACGACTCATCCGGGTTAATCCCCCTGATCCGTTAAATGTCTCACAAATCACGAATCCGAGGTCTCGATTGAACCGGATCCGTCGAGTCCTAACGTCATCATGTCAAAGTTATAAAC
>JBBMFX010018010.1:0-12578 GCA_037832545.1 Rhabdalestes septentrionalis | reverse complement strand
CACAAACACTGCACATATCGTAGGAACGGTATAACTTTTTTTGCGGTTTTGATACCTTGACTTTTTAAAACTGCGGTATACGTTGAAACCGGTTATCGTCCCATGTCTAGTCCACACCCATTGAGATAAGAATGGAAGAAATGTCGGTTGTCATGTTTTAAGTCTTTTTTCCAAGGTTACTGAAATGTAATAAACAATTTGCTTACATCTTCATTTTGAATATAAATGAAACAGAAACAGTGCTGATTGTTTAAGGTTCATGTAAAATATTCCACAATGCGGTGTCAGTAGGAGCTGAATTAAAAATAACACGGCAACACTGATTCAAATATGACTTGCATGAGGTTCAACCATCATCTCTACTGTTTGAACACATCTGTCCTAATATGACACCGTACAAACCAATTAAACCAATCATGTTATTGGTCCTTTGCTATCCCCCTCTGTACATAGATGAAAAGATGTACAGTCATCTTTTCATGCCTGTTTTTTCCTCTTTGCTGGGAACTCTATGAGAGCAAAGCAATCCTGAGGGAGAGGGGTTATTAATAGCTCCTCTCGCGCCTTTGTCGATGGATCTAAATTATTAATAAGCACGTTTTTTTCTTTATTTTTGGCTAATACATCAATTTTAATGCACGTCATGCTTCAACCATGTTTGGGTTGTATTTAATCCCAGAGCATGGCAATGGGTTGATTAAAGGGGGTCCTTGTGTAGTAACTCTTAAAGGAGACCGATTTCACTCTGCTTTCAGTAACATGCAGTAGTGTGCAAAAGTCTATGCAAGTTGTTTGAAGCCATTTGTATTGGTGGAGGTTTTCTTTCTGCCAGTAAATACACTAGTGAACGTTAGAATAAATGCAAACAAACAAGCAAGAGGTAAAAGGTATCACGATTTCTTTTTATAAGCTGCTTAGAAGAACACAGGTTTGGTTCCAGATTTCTACTCTGTGCCTCCAGTATTGATGGAGGCTACATGTAACACTGCGTTTCCATGAGGAAAGAGGCCTGGAACTGGTTAAGCGTACATAAAACCACTATTTACGGTATTCATATTTTTTTGTGTTTATTGTTATATTAGTGTTTTAACACTAACTGATCTCTACTGCTCAGTAGTAAACAGCTATAGTATAATAGTATAAATTAAGTATAATTTTTCTCAGGTGACTGAGACTTCTGCAGAGTACTGTAGTTCTCTGTGCTCTTTACAAGATAAATCCATACATCCATCCATCATCTGAGCTTACTTCTGTCTTTGCATGACCAGTTTAGCCTCTCATTTACTCCTCTGTGAAGAAATGCTCATTTTCTGGCAGCTGATTTTGTTTGCTAGTGGTGACAGCTCTCATTGGCCAGTGGACCTTTCAGGATATTTTTATACTTGTTTTATGTGTGTTTATGGTAAACCACCAATTTACTCCAGTGTGGAAAGACTATGATCACACACAGAGCCTGTTATCATCAAAGCCATATAGTGGGCTGGATCAGTCACAAACACAGTAGGTGAACATTAGCAATATGTGCTTTCACACTGTTCAGTCATTCACAAATATCCATGTATGATAAACTGTAAAGGTATGAAGGCTTAAAGAATGCGTGAGGTTATTGGACCAGGGTGAAATATTTGTTCAGTGAGACAAGCAGAACCAGGCAGCAAATCCTAAAAGCCTGTCACACACTTTTTGTAAAAGGGAAAGATGAAAAACAGCAGAGACTGCACATCTACGAGTATTTAGGTGGAATATAAAATGATATAAAATGATAATGATTCATATGTATTCATATGCAAATATATGGTGGTCCCAATCAAATAGTATATTCTGTTAATTTTCTAAGAGGAAATAGTAAGGGTGTGCTGATCTGATATTCAGTATTGGTATCAGTCTGGTATCAGATATGGGAAACATTCTGATAGATTACGTAAATCCTTATCTAAACTTTAAACAACACACTGTAAAGTGAGACGCATATGTGCATTCAAACCAATGTGTAATTAGCAGTTTGAACAATTAACAAAATTTATTACATTGGATTGGTACCTGCAGATAGTTGAGGTTGCAGTATCAGTATTGGTATCAGGCAGGAAACAGTAGTATCGTGTAACCCCTAGTACGTAATATACTTCCTCTAACTAGCACACACTTCTGCACTTTTAAAGCACACTATACTGTCTGTCTGCTGGATTTCAGATATTTGACAAAAAAATATATCACATGTGACCTGTGCAAAAGTTATGGCACATTGCATTTAAAATTTTTTCTATGTATGTTAAACCTAAATATACATAACTTGTTTGTGTATTTCTTTTTTACTTATAAATGAAATATGTAACCAAGGAAAAAAGAATAGGAAGATAAAAAGTACATAAATGGCTAAATGGGGGCAACCACCGAATTCTAGCATAACAGCAAAGCAGGCATGACTCAATGAAAATTATGACATACCTGACAGTCTTCGAGCCACTGTATTCAGACCTGAAACACACAAATCAAAATTACTCAGAACATCCAGCCTGAACCCAAGGATGCGCACAACACTTGCTCCTGCCACAGAATTTCAGATCATGGCAGGATTACGGAGAGATCTCAGGCCAGCTTAATTGGACTTCCTCTGGGTGAGTGCTAACCTTCATCTTCTTAATTACAGTCACTGCAGCTGCCGCTTTTTACTGCCTGTTCCAGCTTGGGTGGCCAAGCCTGGAGAAAGCAAATGTATCAGCAATGTGGACTTCTTTTCATCTCTAGTGCTGCTTCCATTGCACCAAAAGCACAAAAATATTTCTGTAGATTGTCTATGCCAGTGAGCAAATCCCTGTCCAAAGGTCTTTTGATGGCTGTGAAATATACTCATCATGCCAAAGGAATCAGATCCAAATACCTTCTATTTACAATGATAAGATCGCACATTCATTTGTATGCATAAGACTCCCAAGGCTGAAGCTTCAGGCTTAGCACAAAGTTGTGATGTTTGTATATTTTGTTATAGCAGTCTTCACCACTAGTTGATGAATTAAAGCAACATGTACCAAGGCCAGCCCCAGAAGATATGTCATTTTCTATCATTTATTTGCTGTACCAGTTTGAAATTAACAATTGGCCCATTTATCTCAGCCATGTAGGCTTATAAAAAGGCGGCATTTAACAACTGTGTCTGAATATGCCCAGCAACACTTGAAGCAGATAATCACAGACATTCAAAATGGGCTGTTTTAGACACTATCATGAAAATACCCATTCCACCCCATTGCTGAAGTTGTGCCCACTGCAGGATAACAATGACTTATTGGGTACTGCGATGATGATGATGATGATTTTGAAGCATGTTGGGATGACAGTGGTGCTCATATTGAAGATGCCTGTGAGAACATCTGCCAGCTGGTCTTCACAATCTCTGAGCACTCATCCATAAATATAGTCTGGCCTAGCAGCTTTCCTGGGGTTAACCTTAAGCCTTCTCAAATATATCATAGTCAGACAAAGCACCTTGGAGTTGGGGGAGGGGTGGTCTTACTTGCTGCCCTGTCATTGTTTAACTCCCTGAAGTCGAACCTCCTCCTGAGGGAAGTTTTTGACTTTCCCAAAACAATCGTCTAAAGCTCAGTGAGTTTTTGTCAGAGAAACATATAATTAACACCACTAGAAACCTTGACGACTTTTGTTTTCAAATATTTAAAAATAAAATATATCAATGATACTTCGTAAATCAAATTTTTTTTTAAATTGCGAATTTCTGTCTTGCTGCTCGCCACAGCCATGCTCCTCAGATATTCGGATGTAAAAGAGCATTGTGAATACATTAATTGCAGTGGCATGATTGGCTCATTGAGCAGTAACGGGCGGTGAGAACATGCCTTATATACAAACGCACATGCACATGTTGAGCAAACCAGAGGAGAGAACACTAAGAGAGAAAAAATACTTTGATGATGTCCCCTGCAGAATGAGTAAGTCGCTTAAACTAGCTGTTGTTGGTGCTGCAGTATGTTTTTTAGTCATGAAGTCTGCTGGCATTCATCCATTCTGAATCAGAATCACCAATGCTGCAAACTTGTTTTAAAAGTAATATACGTATATTTTTCCCATTTCTTACCACGAGTGGCAGATAATTTCACTTGTTTCTAGTCTAAAGGTTTTCTTGAAATGTCTTAAATATCTTTAATCTATGTTAATATACAATACACAAGCAAAACAACTGTCCCTTTGTCCTATATGTTTCCTACAGAACATGTTTCTTAGTATGCATGTGTTGGTGTGAATGATAGATAGCCAGCTCTTTGTGTCAGATGGGCAACATTTGCAAATGTATGTCAGGTCTTGCTAGGAAGATATGGAGGCACACAATGGGAGCCATTGACAGGGCGAGGGGGAAGTCACCGGTGTGTATTCCCCACCTAATAAATATGAATGAATATACATGTGAATGAGCAGAGAAAATATATGCCTCCTTTTCACAAATTGTAGAAAAATTACATAACATTTCTGAGTGCTCTTGTTACATTTTTGTAGCCAGCACATATGTGTAAAAGGTTCAAACTTCAAAAGCCTTAATCAGACATATTAAGGGTGTGTTTCTTTACTTTGTTTGAGACCTCTTGTTTGAGACATTTTTGACATATCATGTTTACACAATATATAAAAATAAAACAAAATTTATTACATTCTCTTTACTAGGTTTTCCAGAATATAACAGTATTTGTCACTGGCAGGTGTACCCTGCCCCGGACAGTTTGGCCCTCGCAGTTCTTACTTGACCCGAAGGCAAGTGTCTCCGGATTTCAGCAGTGATGGAGTCAGAAATATTATCAATGCACTTGCTGATGTGGCCAGTCATCAGTCCTGTGTGCTCCTACAGGTCGGTAGAGCCAGCATGGTTTGCAGCCTCCCTCAACACGCCCCAGACAATGTGCTCAAAGCCGTCTTGAAGATGTGGGTCAGGTTTTTGTCTGCTTCAGTGATGGCTTGGCACATCAGAGATGTGGCCTGAGAGGATGAGAGGAGTGGGACTAGGTTTCGGCCCTGTTCGGGACTGTATGTGGTGGCAATGTTCTTGCAAGCAAGAGTGCATTTGTTCCTCTTAGTGAAAGGTGCACATACTAGTGGTCCACAAACAAATTGCTGAGACTCTGGCTGTCTTCAAACTGAAGACCCAACTCTTCACTGAGCCCTTAGGAGAACAACTACATGTTCATGTCATAAAGTAACTTGACTAAGACAAAATTAACAAAAAAGACTGTTTTGTGTGTGTGTGTCAAAGTGCCCTTGTGGGGAACCAAATTGGACAAGCAGTTTAATCTTTCTCTTCTAGAGTCTTTTACTTTTAAATCTAGTAACATGTAGGCCCCATCCAGATGAATGGCAGTGTCTGGAACACTGTGGCTGAGTGGTATTTCCATAAAAACAAAAACACAGCTGTCTCTAAACTCCACTGGAGTTGGATATAGTCCAGTGTATTGTCCAGAGTGCAGATATTTGTGAGAAAGGTACTCCAGCTAGATTGGATGGCGTAGTATGGACACCCGCCCTGTTGCCCAGCTTCAACTTCCTCTTGCACTGCTAACTGTGTCCTTCTCCAGCCAGTGGCTTCAGGTGACATCAAGGTCTGAAGGCCTGACCAACATCTTTAAAAAAAGATACCACACTGAAAAACACTGGAGTGTTCCTTTAAAACCATGACCCACATGATTCAGTACTAGGAAACCATTTCAAGCAACCTGTGATAAAAGAGTGGTATAGCAATAAAGAACCTAGAGGAGATGACAAACACATGATATTATAAACCTCAAAGGTTTCCCACTCATTTAAATGGGGTTCAGCCATGGATGCTGATTGAATGGAAACCACTATGAGCTTTACATGATGGTTTGAGTGCTTTTCTCCCTCACTCAGCCAGATCACAGAGCCGCTCCCATCAGCATGAAAGCACATAGAGTACACTACCCTCGCTGTCCACAGATCAGGCTTCAGAGCGCCTCCATTCTCTTCCAGTATGGGCTGAGCTTGATTGGCAATAAATGCCAATGCAGCCCCAAGCAAATCAAGAACACTGCAGTCACTCTGGATATATCACTGCAAGGTAATAAACTTTTGTGCCACACTATGGACAAATTTACTATAGCTACATTTGTTATATACTGCCAACATTTACTGTGACCTACACTCCTTGGGGAACTACAAAATCATGAGGACACTGCAAAACCACACCAAACAAATGGGGGTTTCTTGAATAAAGGCAGGGGTTTTATTTTTACAGCTCCAGAATAAATTAGAGACCACAGCAATTGGTTTTTAAATCAGAATCTCTATGCATATGACAACCGTTCCATGCCAGTGTCTGTTAAATTCCTACACAAGCACCTCATTCTGCTTTATCAGGTACTGATTGGTGACCACTTGAATCAAATCTTACTTAATGATGAAAGGTATTAAAAACACTGCTAAACACTACTAGAAGTACGACAAAGACAATTATTGCCATTTAGTTTTAGAGTGAACAAGAGTTTTGTTTCTTTTAATTCTTTAAGTTCTGCAAACACTAGCATTTCTCTGATTTTGATGTTTTGTTACTTCCTTTATAATCTTTTAATTGAGAAATGTGGAGAAATAGTCAGCAATTCTAAATGAGCTGCAGTGGTATCTTTTCTGCAGCTGTATACAGGACCATGACCAATCAGATCTTTTTAAATGTGTCACTATAATTATGCTACAGGCACCTCAGCAGGGTTTGATAATGAGTTCTTGATAATGAGTGAATCTATTTGCATGAGTTATGATGAAGATGATGATGATTATGCTGGGGCTGATGATGATGATGGTTTTATGATGTCAGGTATTTTTATGTAAAAATGGGGCCTAAAAATCTGAGCGACTTTGTCAAAGGCCAAATTGTGATGGTCAGAGTATCTTTAAAACAGCAGGTCTTGTGGGGTGTTTTGATTTTGCATTGGCCAGTAGCTGTCAAAAGTAGTCCAAGGAAGGACACCCAGTGAACCAATGACAGGGTCATGGACACCCAAGGCTCCCTGATGTGAACTGGTGTTCCCTAATGGCAGTGGCCTCTTTTAGCAGGATAATGCACCCGCCACACTGCTAGAACACTTTAGGTGTGGTTTGAGGAAAAGTTCAAGGTGCTGACCTAGCCACCAAGTTCCACAGACCTCAGTGCAGTTTGTAAAAAAAACTAGGCAAATCTATGAATGCCTGATCTCTCAACTTACAGGAATTAAAGAATCTTCTGCTAAATCTTTTCGCAGATACCACACCACAACCTCAGAGGTCCTGTGGAGTCCATACATCAACAGAATGTATCTATACACAGTCAGATAGTTACAATTCATAGACCCTTTTTGCTTAATTGCCCTAGTGCTGTTCTCTTTCATTGATGTAATACAAAAATGTATAGAAAAGCAGAAAGGCCTTACAAGGGAATTTTAAAGTGTTTTGGAATAACTGAATTGTTAAGATTTAATCGTAGCCTTTCAGACTGCATTGGTGAGAAATGCTCCATTTCATTGAAACTTATGGATTCTGAATTGTTCACAATCATGGTAAATGGAACCCGACTTCTGAAGATTTTTATGCCTCTAAAGGTTCCCTCACAGATAAGTGTTACATGAAATGGTTACATATAAATTCTTGATGCCATAGAAATATATATTGAACACATGGAAGGTATTGCAAGCAAGAGCAATCCTCCATTTTTTTACAAACTTAGCAAATCAGTAAGACACTAATTTTGAAACTTTGGTCGAACTGAAATTTCAAATAGGTGTAAAAGATTTACACTGGGTGCATGTGAATGATGTAACTCACCTTAATGCTTTGAAGGCTGTGTAAAGTGAAGTCTAGGTTTAAAATGAATGAGTGCTGCCCGAAACTAGCTCTTTCAGCACAACTCTGAGTGGAAGATCAATAAAAGTTACTTTTAGAGGTCAGTAAGGCCATAAGCAATGCGCTTGCTCTTTCTCCAGAGGACAAAACATGGACTTACAAAGTCTAGGAGAAAACCTGCTTAAACGATAGTGTTTACTGAGGCAGAGCTCACCTCACTGACCTTGCTTGTGAGGTTTGCTCCTTATTTCTGAATTAATCATTTTTAATTCAGAAATAATAAGCAAACCTCACAAGCAAACCACATCAATTTCAACAGTGCAGAAAGAGTGGACTGATGAACAGATCCTTGGTGACAGTTTCATTAAATGGAATTTCTAAAACAAGGACGTTCTGCAGGGCTTCTCCATGCCTGATTAAGGCGCTAATTACACAGTCCTCCGTGAGTTGAATGAAGTGTTCTAGAATACTTTCAGCATTAAATTTCACCATTCTATGGTCCTCCAAGTCTTAGATTCCTCTTTTCTGTTTAAAGGAGAATTTCACCTTTCTGTATAAGTATTTAGAGTGATTTGGTGAGAAATTATTAATTGTAGAGAACCTTACAAACAAGATCTCTTTATAGTGGTGGTGAATGGAACCAATGACTGAACAACAAATACAGGCATTTTATTTCATATACAAACCCACAAGTGAACCTAAATGTCTTCTGAACGTTTATATAGAATGTTGATGATTGTGAAATAGTGGAAAATGTAAAGAATATAAATATGTTTTGGACACTATTCTGCTTCATAATTCACTGTGTGGGCCCCTTGTCCATAAATTAATCAACACGTTTCAAAACTCTGGTAAAACATTGTCCCAGTAGCATGTTCATTCCTGTTTCATCTAATAACATTCTGTATGGGAAGCATTACATGTTTTGGATATCTGGTTCCGTTCACTGCCACTGTGAACAGCTGTTTGATTTCCAATACACTCTGAATGACTTTTTCAATTAATTGTTTTAATGTTAAGGTGTTAATCCTGAACCAGTGTTGTGGGGGTGGGGGGGTATAGGACTCTATTCCAGGGTTCACAGGTTCACCAGACCATCTCCAGGGGAGAAACACAAACACACTCTCATACACAGTCACATCTCAGGTAATTTAGCATCTTCAGTTCATCTTGTATGCAGATCTTTGGACTGTGGGAGGAAACCAGAGCTCCCAGCAGAAACCCACATAGACATGAAGAGAACATATGACCTCCACACAGAGAGGACCATGATCATCCAGGCTGGGAACTGAACCCACAAACTTCTATGAGTGAAAAAATCTCTTTCATCCAATAGGGCTTTATGTCATATATGTTTGTGAGCTGCAGCACCAAGGTGGTAATTTTGGATAAAACCAGTTCAGAGTTAAAGTCACTGTGTATCTACAAAAGCAAAATATTTGCTGATAAACATACCACATATTTCATCTAATTTCATCAAATGAGCTAATCGTTGATTTTCGTGTGTTCCTATTAATCTCTGCTAGGGAGCAGATAAAAAGGAACAAGTCAATGTATTCAGTCTGCAGCTGGAGGATGCATTTTATTCCGGAACCTTCAAGTTTTTCTCAAAGAAAAATGTGTTATATTATTGAAATCAAATCAGACAAACAACATACACAGATTCCCTCAGACCACTGAACCACTCAGACCAACAGCCTCACTCACACGATCGCATGGCACACATGAACTAATCTGCCACAAACAATGGAAACTTACTGCCAAACTGTCACAGTATTTGTTTATATACTGTACAAAACAATATAGAAAAAAACACCAGACTACGTAAGTGCAGACAGGACAAAATACACAGAGAAAGAGCAAAAAAACACAAGACAACAAAAACAACAGGATCGGACGATATTTAGAGGAGTTGACAAAAGCAGCTCTGGGTTGAATGACTATCATATGAAGTTAGATTCTGCATTCTAACAAAATGTGCAAAAAAATAGGCAGACACTTAATAATTGTGCAAACAATTAGTTGTATTTTGTTTGAATCAAGTCACAATATACAAAGTTTTTAGTGTCATAAACGTGCTTTGCAGTGTTGAGTATCTCACATTGCAACATACTTTATCACAAGAATAATTGATATATCATCTAATAGCCCTTACACTAGCATGGCGGGCTGATAAATATGCTGTGTTAAAAGCTAAAGTCTTGAAAATTACTCCAGAATTGACCAAAGTAGCATTTATAATGACTTATTGCAAAAAGCCGTATAAAAGTTTTTGAGGGGGTTATTCCCATTTTCATAAAAAGCTTATGTTAAAAGTTATGTAGCTGTATGAATACTCAAACTAAGGCACATCACACAATCAGCATTTTTAGAGGTATTAATGTGCCTTGCAGTGTTCAAAACCTCATATAAAAAACACTTTATACACCCACACAAAAGAGCCAATTTCCTTATATGTTCTCTACGCATGTATAGTTTGGTTGGAAGCAAAACACATGCACTGCTTTTGCTAATGAGAAACGATTTCCTCTCCAAGCCGATACCCAGGAGTCAGCTGCCAATGGTTAAAAGTGTGCCATTAAAAATACAGCACCTCTGGAGCGAAAGCCCTGAATTTAAACAACACATTCCGGGATGATTCTGTGCTGTTAAAAGATGTGCGACGAATATAAATATCATAGTAGTGGCATAAGAATTATGCAGGATTCTAAAATAATCTGCTGTAAAAAATAAAAAAGTCTACATTTCATGCCTGTGAAAATAGTATGATAATATATAATATTAAGACATGTTTATTATAGCATGATATTGAGGTATGATAAATTTGAACACAACTACTATATGCAACCTCAATTAGAAGCACAGTCCTATTTTATATAGTCTTGAAAACTCTGGCCCAAAACTATGTTTTGTTGATTTTTCAAAACATAAAAATATGTTCACACTTAATCTACAGGAAACAAATACATTTTTTCTGCAAATTTCAGTGCATGACTTTGAACTATTAGAACAAAATAAACCATACCAATTAAACCTACATTTTTAGCTTTATTTTTTATTTCTAATCTGTTCAATAGGGCAGATAAATAATAACCAAGCATTAAAATATGCGAAAGTAGGTTCTCTGTTAATGATGTTTTTATTTATCACCAAATCCCGTCATTTGACCAGGGGTGCCTAAAATTATGTATAGGGCTATATGCCCTCTTTGTCAACATGTTCTCAGAAAATTTGGTATAATTTAGCATAATAAGAATAAATAAATATCGTTATTTTATCCCTACATTAGCATCATACGCTCATGAAAATGCTGTGCTCATAAGATTTGCATAAAATATAGGAAAACATTGCCTTTCACACACATTTTCCATCACTGTGTGTCAGAAATCAGTTCCAATCCAGATTATTTGAATAATTAATTATATGGAAATACTAATTTACATTTCCCTCACAACATCGACATATGCATTTTCAAAGTAAGCTGTAGGTCACATTAGAAAAGGTTGATGAAAGACAGCTGCCTCCAAACTGTACACAAGGCAAATTCAGCAACATGATCATACATCTTTTGATCATGAAGTGTCTCTAAATGTAGAAAATGGAGACAGTCTCTCTAGGCCTGCAAGAACAAAGCCACAGCAGAATCAAAGAACCGCATCCATTACTATTGTCTTAAAATGTACTATCCAGACTACGTCCAAGCATACATATTTATGTATGTGTGTCTGTGTATTCATACATTTTCAGAGCAATAATATCCTGACTGTGTAGATAATACTGATGCATTGGTCAGGGTCTTTTAAATCCTGCTTTTACTTTTTAACTTATTTTTTCAATAGTAAAGAGACACACGGTTTTGTTCTGGTTGTATATGTATTAAAAAAACGGTGTGATAATGCTGGTTTTAAAAAATTAAAAAACAAAAAATACTAAAACAAATGAAAACAGATTAAACTGAATGGCTGACAATATAAACAAAAAGGCTCAAACTATTGTTTTTGATGAAAACATATCACACGTTCCTTATTAACATCAAGCAAATGAGACTGTTTGCTGCTTGAAAAGGTGCTGGGAGGGTTTAAGACACAAGTTATGTCCAAACATTTCTGGAGAGGATGCCATTAATCTTGTGATAAAAAACTGTGATAAAAGTAAGGGGGTTGTTACAATGAAAACTGTACATAAGTTTCACATCGATTCAACTGTACTTATTGAGTGTATTGTTACATGACACTCAACTAGTATGTTACCTTTATTTATGTTTTCTTGTAATAAAATTAAAGCAACTTATACCTTATTTATTTTAAAATCTGAGAGTTGGGGTTTAATTCCCAAATGCTAACGTCACTGCTGAGGTACCCATGAGCAAGGTAGCATCCCCTCACAGTGCTTCTCGGGCACCTCATTGGTGGCAACCCCCTGCTTCACTTAGTGAATGGGTTAAATGCAGAGAAATCATTACACTGTGTGTTGTAGTTGTATGAATATGCATGTGACAATAAAATTGGTATTTGGTATTTGGGTGGGTCTGTGGTCAATATGATCCATCCTGGATGATCTCATCTGACATGCTGAAACTGTATGCAAACACATGTATGCATTAGGCATGGGCCGGTATAAGATTCTGACGGTATGGTAACCTTGGATCAAAATATCACGGTTTCACGGTATCACGGTATTGTAATTACTGCTCTACAATGTTGTATTTTAATGTCTGGGTTAAAAAACAACTCTTTTTTTCCAACTGAACA
>JBBMFX010017999.1:0-12579 GCA_037832545.1 Rhabdalestes septentrionalis | reverse complement strand
TGAGGCCAGGGTTTGAAACTCATCCAGCCTTGTCTTTATGGACGTTACGGTGGCACAAATTTCCCTTCACTGAAAGGAAGCGGTCTGAAACATGCGTGTCCCAAAACGCATGGCCACATTGTGTGTTTTCTCCACCACCACAGAGGGGCAGTGTTTTAAAAAAATGAACGCGGCTGCTTTAGGCGGACCCCTTGCTCTTAAGTCTGACTACTTTGGGGTTTAGAGAGGTCTGGACGGATTTCTTTGACCTTGGCTCTGTGTTTTGTCACTTACATTGCTGATGTTTGGTATTTATATGAAAGAATGCCGTGTGTCTCCGGATTAAACGTAAGAGGTCAGGCGTTGTTCGGGTTCTTGGTCAAATAGCTAGTTAGCTTAAAGCTAACTGCACTATACCTAGTTTCTGATGTTACTGGTCAGGTTAGGAGTTTTATTTTACCTACTTGGTCATCCACCCTCTTTTGATGATCTAGCCTCTTAATGAGTTCATCACTAACCCAGAATTGGCCACGGCTTCTGCAGCTATACACTTCGATAAGCCGGAGCGTGGGTGTGTGAGGTTTTAGCTCCAGCTGAACTCTGATCAGTGTTGATAGAGTCTGCTTTAAACATAAAGTCAGCTTCTGATTCTGTCCTGGAGCGCTGCGCTCTGTGTTTCGAGCCCAGAAACAGTTGTTGGTCAGACCAAATCGATGTTTTAGAGCTGTGCAAGTACATTGGAAAGGTAACTGATCTGTCAAGTTTACAGCACCCCCATTTAGAAATGATTCACACTGCCCTCTGCAGTTTCATTACCAGTCTGACAGATCAAGCTTTAACCAAAAACCATTTAGTTGAAGCAAGTGTGTTAAATTGTGTGGAATTAAACTGCAGGTGAATCTCTGTGGGAGTTGATGATTGACTATGATGTAAAAGCTTGTATCAATTGTCATACATGTTAACATAACAGGGTATTTTGTTGAATGGTTTGATGCCACCTCTGTGACTGATATGGATTCATTTTTAAAATTACAAAATATTTATGCTAAACATATTTATAGTTAAAATGTAATAAAAAATAATTAATTTTTGTGTATGTAGGTATTTATGTATGAATCAAAGAATGACTGAGCATTCTACTTGTTTTACCAGAGCTCACGAAACTAGTGCTGAAATTTGGTATTTACTAACACAGGATAAGGTAATGATATTAGTACTGATAAAGTATTCAGTTCAAGTAATATGCCCTTATAATATATGCCCAAATAACTTCAATCTAAAACAACTTTTTGCAGGACCATGCTTGGGCCAGTGCGCTGGGTTTTATGGGACGTTAAGGATACTTTACTGAAAATCCGGCATTCGGTTGGGGAGCAGTACTGCAGGGAAGCTGAGCGTTTTGGACTGAATTTACCATCCACAAAGGTAGAGACTGCATTCAGGCAAACTTATCGTCAGCATTCAGTCCTCTACCCCAACTATGGCATCGCTCAGGGAATGAATGGTCAAACATGGTGGACTGGACTGGTGAAGAGTACCTTCTCACAGTGCGGGGTACAAGACCCTGTCCTGCTGGACACACTGGCCAGAAATCTCTACCAGAACTTCTGTGGACCAGATAACTGGGAGGTAAGAGACTTCCAACAAACCTTCACTAATACTCTGTAGATGTAATTTCAGCAGTGTCATTTAATTTCATTGTAACCAGTGTCTGAATTAACGAGGGATCAAGAGCAAATAATTTTAAAATGCATAGATGACACCATTTACTGTATTTTTCCTGATTTTGCTGTTTCAATTCAAGTAAGGTCAAGTAGGGATTTATCAAATGAAATAGTGCTCATATTGTAGATTGTACTTTATTGTGTATTCTATTCAGTATGTTGTATGCTGTCTGGTTTGGTGGCTTTCCATGTCTTAACTCTCAGCAGAGTTCTCCTCACATCATCTGTGGTTGATGGTGGGAAGAGGGGTGGTCTTCCATGCTGCCAGTGTAGCCAGTGATATAGCTAGTCATTCATGTTGTGAACTCCTACAGGTTGGTAGAGCCATCACAGGGCTCAGCCTCCATAAACATCTCTCAGTCCTGAAGTGCAGAGATGACTCCTGGGGGACAGGTTTTTTGCCAGCATGAGAGCGATTTTGACTGAGGAGCGCCTTGTACAGCAAGATTAGCATGAAAAAAATGAGAGGAGGGTTTTGAGTCAGGGGTGGTGTTCAGGCCTGTACGTGCCAATGAAGTTTGCAAATCTTATTGCAACAAAATGCTGGAAATTAGGGAGAAACGTCTTGATTTGCATGTGTAAAATGTCCTTGATTTTCATTCCGTGAGAGCAAGAATGAATTCCGATTAAGTTTAATTTATTTCATACTGGGGGTTTTGCTGAACTGTTCATCTACCGTAATATACTGGATCTATGCATATTTCATGTAACAGAACCATACTAATCCAGTTAACATTGTCGAGTGATTTTTACCATATGATGACGATAATGTTTGTGTTCTCAGGTGTTCCCCGACTCAAATTCAGCCCTGAAATCCTGCACTGCTATGGGAATGAAGCAGGGTGTAGTGTCCAACTTTGACAGCCGTCTAGAAGGGGTGCTTCGAGGATGTGGCCTCCTCACTCACTTCTCCTTCCTCATAACTTCAGAAGAGGCAGGTGTGTCTAAGCCGGACATGAGCATTTTTACCCAAGCACTGAAAAAGTGTGGAGTGCCAGCCAAGAGTGTAGCCCATGTTGGGGACCACTACGTAAATGACTACCTCACATCTCGATCGCTAGGTATACGTGGATATCTGCTCGACCGGCATGGAAACCAAGAACATCTGAATGTTCCTCCACAGCACAGACTGCAGAGCTTAGATGAGCTACCAGCTCGACTACAAAAGGAAACAGATTAGAAATTAAATCTCATCGCTGTTGTAATGCAGTTGATTTTTTATGCACTTGGACTTTTCATTTTCATTAATTTATTAGGCATTTGTGTAGATAAAATCAAGTAATAGACTGTGCAGATCCCTTGTAGTCTTCATGTGCAGACATCAAGAAAGAATTAGGATCAGTAAACCTATCAATCTTATTGAATTAAGGTCGTCTTTAATTAAAATGAATGAAAGGAACAAATATCCTTTCAAATGAAATAAAATACAACTAAATGAAAATGAAATAACTGCTAAACCAAATTATTTATTACTAGATTAGAGCTATAATGATCATCTTTGCTGCTGTTTGTTCTGTGATAGGAAGGAAATGTTTTAAAATGTCAGATTACATTAATCTGTGTTAATGAGAAAAAATCCTTGCATGAAAAAGTGTACTTGAGTAAAAAAGTATTTACTTTCTAAATATAGCAGAACACATTGTTAAGGTTTCAGAGTACAAGTGTGCTGCCAATAAAAGCTATTTTGAATTGAAATTCCACACCCGGTGTCTTATGTGGGGGAAGAAACAGACCCCCAAAAATTCTTGTTTATTCGACCTGCTGAAGCCCCTCCACACTGACGAATTTCTTAGAGAAGATTTGTGTGCCTGGTGGTGGACATCCATGAAACGTGCACTGGCTGCAGAAGATTTAGGTCTTAAAAGTGTCAGACATAAGGCAATGTCATTATGCAGTGATTTAATAAAATAGAAAAAAAGTATATATAGAAAAATATATCATTCAAAAATAATGTATACTATAAAAATCTATTTTTAAAAATGTATATAGATGAAAGCATTAAAGTGGACAGCGCTTACAAATGCAGGTAACTGCGGTCAGTGATATGCCGATGTGTCTGTTAGTGGGCCTTCAGTTTTTGGAGCACTACATTTTAAGAGCCCTGCTATATAGGTCACCAACTATCATGAGATTGGCTAAACAGCTTTGGTGGAGACTGGAGTATGCACAAGTTATTCCATGATATAAAGGAAGTTAGGGTTTACTTTCAAATACTCTTTTTAGAAAGACTGATATCAGGAAATGTTCTATGACAGAGTGGAGGCATCACAGCATGAAGCAAGACAAAACTGCGTCTGTAGCGTGCTGATATCTGCATTTCCATGCTGATAGGTCGCTGTGGTGGAGGCAGCTGGACAGCCATGCAGAGTTAACAGATAGAGGCCATTAACCCTAATACCCAATACGCTCATTCTTCCCCATCTGCTTAAGCACAGATACCAGGAATGCCTGCACTCACTTGGACATATAGCTTATTGTTCTGTTGGGCTGAAGCCAAGAAAAAAAACATCTAACCTTGAATGAACCTTGCAATAGCATAAAGGTCAGAAGCTGCAAAATATACGTTCAAGCTGGTTCTTCTATTTAAGGTACAGCGCAGTTACAATCTGGGCTTCATCCCTGTGTTGCTGGATTCTTCACTCTTTGTGTCCGTTTCTCCGCTGTCTAAGCCTGTTGTGAATCTTTAGGGAGCACTCGCAGCAGAGCGCCTTAAATCAAAGCTGGCTTTAGAAGCTCAGCCAGCCGGCTCTGAGAGGCTCCGCTCCGATCCAATTGCAAAGATAATGGGATTGGCAAACACATCTCTGGACACGGGGATGGCGGAAAAGGAAGATGAGGATGGGGTTGAGAGCGGGAGAAAAGCAAACGAGAAAAAGGGTTAAATCAAGGACAAAATTTTTTTAGACCTATTATTTCAGAAACAGAGGGACGAACTTGGAACAAGCTGTCTGGTGCTCATCTGGGGGAAAATAGTTAACACAAATATTCTTTACTAATTACATATATTTGCTAGAACAGAATGTCCAAAGCCAAGCACCATTTAGAGCCTTTTTCTTTTTAAGAAGATAAGCCCCCAGTGCAGATGAGAATCACCAGCAGTAGAAAACGCAGTCATTCAGAAACTGCCCTACACGCATGCAGTAGTACGTGGTCACTCAAGCCTTTACTCTCCTTTGCCCTGTCCTCCAGGGGCCGTCCCCTGGCTCACAAAGGGGTGAACGCACAAACCAATAAAGAAATAGGCAGCACGTAAATAAAAGGACTTTGAATGTTACCCTCAGCAAAAAGAGCACTCTGCACGCACGCCCTTTGTTCCACTGTGCCTTTTACTTTGCACGTTTGCGTTTGGCTTTCTCTTAAAATATTCAGTGGACAGGGGCAATAAATGGGCAGAGCTTGAAACAGACTTGTAAAAGAAACGACACGAAACCCAGAGCTAACAAGTGTTCTAAAGAAGCAAAATGAGAAGCTTTTAGCACAAAAAAATTCACACCACCAAGATAGTCACCAAATTTTAATATATATTTTTTGAAAAACACATACATGCATATACAAAGTGGCAAGACAGATGCATAATGCAGCTGATCAAGTACAAGAAGTAACTTGGCTGGATTCATCGTACCTCTGATGGTCACGTAACCAGCAAAGATCACAAGAGCAATTAATTTCTCCAGTCACGCTAAGAGTGATACTGCTGTACAATATTAACACCGCCTATCTTCTCCAGGATGGATCAAATGTTTATAATACAAGGTTATGTTGACACAGGGCACGGTAGTGTGTAGACAACAGCAGATTGCATACAGACACACAAACACGCTTTATGACAAACTAGTTGATAGAACAACATATCTATGCATTTCACAACTCTGAGCATAGCATGAGGAAAAAGCCATCATGAACATGTGGTACAAAACAGTTTATGAACATGACTTCTTGAGTTACATGATGATTGAAATGTTAGATTGTACATGGCATCTGATCAGTTTCTAAAATCAAAATTAGAGAACCAGTCTGGAGATTTTCTTTTTTTACACTGGAAACCCTATTCTGGTAATCAAATGCTTTGAGCTTGTCCTGCTTAGATATAGAGAGTACAATAGAATATCCAACATTCCACAAAAATGATGTAAACACGCATCTCACAGCAAAGTCAATATTCTTTCATTCATGTGAAAATCACTTTTTCTATGCATTCTGTTATTTTCCCATATTTGATTATATGAGACTGACCTGAATGACTGAAATCAATTAAGTATCAGTGTAAATCAGAGCACAGAGCTTGAATTTCTCTCTCTTTCACCGTCAATTCATTGTATTCGCCTCTACGAGTGTGTAAATCTTTTTTTTGTCTTGAGTGCTGCGTCCCAGCACGACTCGGCCTCTTTCCCATTACTATTGTTTATCCAATTTACCCCCAAAGTGTTCTAAGTAAACATGCATACGCCTTGTACTGATTCACTTTTTTTCACATCAAATATACCACAGAAACGTCAGAAAACGTCAGAAAAAGTGCTGACTGATTAGGAACCAGTGTGCCATTTCATTACCCTTCTCCACAGTGCTAATCTGAGTTCAGTTAGTTATTGTACATTTACATAAGAGCAATGACAAAAGGCCTGAGCATAATTATGAACAATGGTAAACAAGGTCTTAAAGTCTAAAGGCTCCTTAATAGATCTGAGATGAACAATAAGCTGTGTGTGTGTTTACGGTTTACATAGTTGAGTGTGAGCATGTGTACACTTGCATGTGGACTTCAAATATGTAAGAGTGAACAAGTGAAACTGTGCAATCTACCACTAAAGATGGTGATCAGTTCATTGCAATAAAGTCTGCACTCTCTCAGATTTAAAGGTCTTGGGTGTAATTCTCACCTGTCCATATCAAAACCAGGCTCACATTACTAAAGCCAAAAGGTTTCAAATGGATTTGGGATGATTTCCTTTGACAAAAAAAATCTAAAGATCTAAATCTTTCTGTGCCACTTATAAATGAACACCATCGGGTTAAAAGTGCAGTTCATTAGCCACTTGATGGCATTCTGGCAGTGCATGGTGAAAGTGTGTGAAGGCACACAGGCTACACACCCAATCTTTCAGATGTTATCAGGTAACATGTGGTGTAATGAGTAATAGTGTTTGATATCAACTGGATTTTGATTTTAAATGTACAATGTCAATATAAATGTTCAGACAAAATTTTCATGAGGCGTTTATACCCATGTGTGTACTTATAAATATCTGGATAATATTTCAGGTGCAAAAAAAAAAAAACATAAATCAGCATAAAATACATATGGATTCCAAGACTTGAGTATGTGTTAGTAAATAAATCCACCCTCAAAAGTCGGTCATTTTCTCTTAAACATTGTCATTAATTCTGGAGTTTTCTATATAGTTATTGCATAACATGTTAGAAGCATCTCAGGTAAAATGAATTGGCAAAAATGTAAAGGATTGTCTATTATAGTGTTTATATAGAAATATTAAGATTGCAATTCTAGGATTGCTCTTCTGTTGTTGAGCAGTAGCAAATGTGACATGTCCCTAATTAAAAGCTCCATTTAAAACGGTTCTCTTTTCTGGTGAATGTGCCACACCCAAAAACTTTGTGTCAAAAGGGTTTTGTAAAGCACTTGCTTGTGATTTAAAAAAAAAAATCAGCCAAGATGTTAACAGGGCCCTCTGCTCACGTCTAAAAGAACACGGTTCTCAGCATCTTGCAAGAATATCCGAGCATTGAAATGAAATGAACTCACTTTTTAAAGAATACTTTCATTTCTCCGTCTTACTTTTCACATCCAGCTTAGCAGCCCTTGGTAGGTGGTCCATTCTCCTCCACAAGAGCTTGACTATAGATCTTCATTCTCTGATTAGTTTTATACACCTCCATCTGGACCCAAAGACCGGCACAAAAGTGGAGTCCAGGGTATTGTGTTCGGTGTTCCAAAAGTCAAAGAAACTGTCATCCATTGAACCGCAAAAAAAAAAAAAAAAACACGATGGAGCATTTTGGTCCCCCTGAAATAAGCATTCCTGCTGGTCTGGTCTTCCATACGGATTCGTCTCTTATCGGCTGTGATAATCTGTAACGTTGGGAGCTGAGCTCAGGTTCAGTCCAAGAATAACCAGGGAGATTTTGAAGTCTCAGTTGAAAATGAAGTAGTCAGACCACAAATACAACTGGGGACCCATATTAAACCACTGCAGAGAAAACAGGAGAAGATGATCATTCATTTGTCTATTGTATATTGAAGTCAGAAGTAAATACATTGCAAAACTACCACAGAAGTGATCAAATTTGTTTGGTCCTCACTAATTTCACTAAGTCAGTTCACAAGATGGTACCTTGCACATAGGGAGCATTTTCTGATGAGGAGACAGGGGTTGAGTGTGAAATGGAAAAGAACAAGAAATGGGGACAAATGTCAAGTGTTAAAAAGATTAGGAAAAAAAACCATTTACATCTATTACATCTATTAACATAAATCAAGTGGAAATGCATTTGATTTTCATTGCAGCTTTATTTTCCCAAAATCAAACGTAAACATATAGAAACATTGTGGCAACCTGGCATTCCAAGTGCACGACAATACTGAGAAAACATGCACAAACCTCCTGTTGACAAATCTGATTAAAAGTTTGTCATAGCCCATAAACAAGATGCACTGTGACTAGACTGGTGTCAGTAACTGGCTGTTCTGTCTGTCTAAAATTCCAATAGTTCCATTTCTAATTGCATAATTACAGCTGGAGTTTTTTCCATTTCCTCCACAGACAATGTAACAGTCTGCTGAACAATGAGACCAAAACAGCTCCAGCATCATTTCTGCATATAAATAGGTAGTCATAAAAGGCTTCCATACTTAAGTAATCCAAACACTGAACTTTTGCTGCTGCACCCAACAGAAACACATTTGTTAGTTGATATTAGTGTACCTTTTTCCAATTTGGTCCCACATGCAGAAGATTTTAAATACAGTGAAACAATCAACATTTTTTCTAACAAATAACATGAAATTAAAGCACGCCAGTGTACCCACATATGCCACAAGTCATCAAAATGTCAATTTCCAAAGTATCAGTCTCTCTATAGAGGAAGTCCTAAAGGCAGGAGAACAGCTGGATAATCAAGATCCCAAATCCTCACTCAGGCAGGCTTTGTCACACACACTCACTCTGTGATAGCTCCCTACTTGTGGTGATAATTAGTAACAGCATTACACTATGGACACACTGAAACTGTCAACTCAGCATTGTTTTAAAAAAAAAGAAACTTAAGTACAGTACCTGTCTCCGTGTGGCAGCAGGATGTCCCTCCCTTAATGACACTATTTGGTTTCTCTGACCAACAGGAAAGTCCGTGGCCTCGTCTACACCCTCCTCGCCTCCACCAGCAGCTGCAGAGAAATCATATTTATATTTATTAATACAACCATTTTTTTCTAGACTTTTTACACAAAATATACAATTCACACATAATATATACACACGTGTTAAACACACGTCAATCAGCCGTCTGCTTAATATTTTGTGGGTGCCCCATCGGCCAAACAAAACATCCTAGCCAGCCCAAGCTCTAAAGGTGTGCTGTGGTACCTGGCACCAAGAAGTTATCAACCTTAATTCTGGTATGGAGTCAATCGGACTGAGATTTGAGCATTTAAGGCCAATTCAACACCATGAACTCTTAGTTATGTTCCTTAAACCATTCCTGAATATATTCTGCAGTGTGACAGGAAGCACTATCCCATGCTTGGCCAGGAACAATGTTTCAGTAGATGGTACGTATCAAATTAACATCCACATATATGCCAGGAACCAAGATTTACCAGCAGAGCACTGCCCAGAGCATCACGCTGCCTCTGCTGACTTGCTTCCCCCCCCCCAGTGCATCCTGGTGCCATCTCTCTTTCTCCCAAGACCTTTGTGCTACTGCAGATCTTCTGTGAGATCAGACCAGACAAGCTATCCTTCCCTCCCCAAGCACATCAATTTATCTTGAACAATTTTGGCTGGTTCTAAATCACGGCATCCCTTGGACACCACACAGAATGTGGAGACACTCTGACCAAGTGATCTAGCCATCACAATTTGGCCCTTGTCCTGTTCCCATTTTTCTTTCCCATTAAATTTAGGACTTAACTGTTCACTTGCTTCCTCATGTATCGGATAAGGGAAATAAACTAGAGAGTACCCAAGTAAATGAGGCTTAAGGCACACACTTGCTGAAAGGAGGTGTTGGGGATTTTGTGCTCTCTAATCACCTCGAGTCAACCTAACCTCCTCCTGCCAAAAAGGTTCTTATGTTCTTATTGCTCTCACAATATTGTGAAAAATCTCTATAAAAAGTAAAATTAATATACTAACTTCCAGGTGAGTAAAAAAAGTCTGTAACCAGTATAGGCAAACAGTTCTACACTGCTGGAGACCAAGGAGAAGAAAACACAAAGCACCCAAATTAGAAGTCACAGAAACAATCTGGGGCACTATCTGTTCATTATCAAACAATGGAAGAACTCACTTAGATAATGACAATAGAAAAACCCAGAAATGAAAGAGGAGATGCACAGGTCGACAGGACTGGTTCTCAGGTCCAATTTTAGAGATACTGGACAACATTCTGATTTAAATCACATGAACAAAGGCCTGGAAATGTCTAGCAGCCCAGGAGGGCATTGCTATCTATTTACTTGCTGCCTCACCCACCCAAAACCCTGACAGGTGTCATGTCATGGCAGACCAGAAGTCATAAACATGCACAGAATGATCATAGTAACCTTTATGTGAAAAGTTGCAATTGATGGAGATATTTGTAGTGTACATGAAGTGATGTCTACATATACTGACCAGATCTAACCAGATGCTTTGGTATGACAAAAGACAACTTACTTAATTGAGTGATTTAAAAAGAGATTTACTGAACGTTGAAACAAACTTACTTTAATAGAGTGCAAAGCAGCATGAGCAAGACACTGCCCACTACGCACAGCACCAACATGGTAGCCACTGTCTGCTGCCTGTGGTTGGTGGCTACCACAGCCAGGAGGTCTGCATGTTCACAGCGCATCCCCATGAAGCCTGGGTGACACCTACATGTCCAAAATGACACAAAGTAAGCATTTACAATTAGTATGATTGGTATACATTTAATAATCTATAACTAACTAAAGCCTGTGTAGTCAATGAACACAAGCAGCTTTGACTGCAAGGTAGTATAGTTGCTGCATTTCATGCCAGGAAAAAGGCCTTTGGAATGTGATGAAGTTGAAACTTCACTGTTCTTTGGTACTTTTATGAATGGAACCAGCTAGTCATTATTTTCAGTAACAAAAGTAATAGAAACCTAGCTAATTATATAACAGTATAGTGCACAGTGTTTGTGCAATTATTTTTTAATATTGATTTTTCATTTACTCATATATATCCAAGCCCTATATATTGTTCCATGGGTCAATGATGTAACACCTAAATATTCTGTTTCAGGTTAAAATGTACAAAAACATACTTTCTGTAGTATCTCTCCCATATATGTACTCACTTCAATGTTTTAAAAATCAGGAGTTATTTTTCTGTAGTTTAATGTCAAAATATCATGTGGTGCGACCAATAATAACAATAAATCTCATTTCTGTAGCTAAAACATTAAACACTGATACAATATGCTTAAGTAAATGGTACTTTAAAAACATTATCAGTTTTATGTTTTTTTCAGGAAAAATTAGCCAGTTAACTATATTTCATTTGGCAATTGTGATATTATAGAGCTAATATAAGAGATCATAATTTACAAAACTCAAAAGCAATGCAAACACTTGTTCCTAAACACTTGGTATGACTGACAACTTGTAAAAAAAATTAAGTATGTTCAAAAATGTATAAATTGTGGTCGCACCACATGACATTTTTGGGGGGGCTATAATAGGTCATTGACCCCTTTACTTTGTAATTTATTGTTATTACTTTTTAAATGATCTGCATAATTTACATGTGCAGTTCTGACTCGTATGATGATACACCTCTTTCAAATGTAGCGGTAAAGCGGAACACACACACTTACATAAACTATGCACATGACAATGATACTGACAAGGCTTGGTTTATATAGTACAATTGTGTTATACTAAGTCAACAGCAAGTTATTCAGTCAATAACAAGACACACTTGTCTAGACCTAGACAGGCTCACATAAGAACCTCGAGACTGAGATTTCTACAAATGAGTCATAGTCTGGCTGCAACAAACCTATAGATTGGGTCACAGTCAGGGTACCATGCGTTTACTCACGACCTAGCTCCAAGGGTTACTTGGTGCCAAACTAAAAGACATGATGCATTATAAATAAATGCTTAGAAATTCTAATCTTCCTACTGGTGGCCCACTAAATACTGTAATCACTTACATCATAAGTAGATTATACTGTTGTATGACGTGATATCTGCCATTTCTATCACTTTAAATGTTCACTGTTGGTGCAGAATTGCTTAAATTAAATAGATTTTTAGATGAGCTCTCACACCATCAAATAAGATTCACAGCACAGTAGTGATTAATACTTGTTACCTATTTAAAATACTAACATCCTGCATGGTCTGCGAGAGGCTACATGATAATGTACATGTCTTAAGTGATCTACATTTTTAACTATATACACACAGAGACCCTTTTCCAGGGCTCCATATTAAAAACAATGGTTCTATATAGAATTTTCTATTGCTCTGGCCACATTCTGCACAACACAGAAAGCTTTTCACTTCAAGATTATTCTTTTTTTTTTTTTTTTTTTACTTAATTTTTATTCATTTTTGAACACATGAATTGACAACATATACATGAAAAGACAGAGAAAAAGGGAAAGAAAATAATAAACTTAT
>JBBMFX010017978.1:0-12579 GCA_037832545.1 Rhabdalestes septentrionalis | reverse complement strand
TATTATTATTATTATTATTATTATTATTATTATTATTATTATTATTATTATTATTATTATTATTATTATTATATTGGATTTAAATGGCACAAATACTTTTGGTCTCACAGTGTAGTAGTCCAGGTGACTTGACATTAACTGGAATTTGTGGCTACTTTGTCTCAAATGGCTAAAACCACGGATCTGAATAGTCCCATTCCCTTTAAATGGTGAATAAGCTCATCAGCAGGTATGGAATCACAATGGAGCAGGTTAACAAACATTACCACAAAACACTTCATATACACTTAATATTATTTCATCACGATGCAAGAAAAGTTCCAAAACAAATGTAAAAAATGTGCAAGCATTTCTTTTCATTTTTTGACAAATGTTAAATGATGAAATGTTTCTGAACACATAATTAAAAGGGAATTGTACAGATTTCTCAAAATGTAATTAATAAGTTATCCAGAGTGGGTTTTCTTTGAAATAGTACAAAGACGTATTGACCCAGATTTCTTTACTGTAGTTGAATGGCTCCAACATAAATGCAGCAATTTTAATCCCCATCCAAACCTACCAGTGAACCTACATGTTTTATTAAAGCTGTTTATTAAAGCTATGCAATATGCAATCTTATTATCAAATTAATAGTGTGTTCATCCCTTTCCCCATACTCACAGGGGTACTATGCATGGAGTCATTAAGGATTCAGCTTTGGTTCAAAGCTACTTAAAGCAGATATCTAATGCAAAATGCTCAAGTTAAAGATTGATAAATTTCTAATATTCAGTGCAATTTTAGTTCAATTTTATTGATATGATGCTTTGTACAAATGATGCTGTCACAAAGCAGCATTACAGAATCCTTCCCTAAGGGAAGAAACCTCTGGAGAGTGAGGGAGAGTAAAAGTGATGACCTAAGGAGATAACTAACAATGAGGCCTTTGAATATAGACATAATATTAGCAGCTGAAAAACTGTCAGTTGTGATAGTTTTTGTTGCAATCAGTGTGAGAATCATTAGTTAGATTCAATATTGGTAGTTTGTTGGAGTCTGTGTGAGGAGAAGCAGATGAAGTCAGTAGTGGGAGTTTTTGTCAAAGTTTTTGTGAGACGTTACAGTTAGAGTCAGTAGTGTTAGTCGGTGTGAGGAGTAATTTGAGAGTCTCTAGTCCACAGCAAAAGGAACAACAAAATTAAGTTATTTATGTTGAAGTTTAGAGGGTATAAAATGTCATTTTAAAGAGTGTAAATTGAGACTCCAGCATACCTGGATATAGCAGCCCTGGTTAGAAAGGTCAGAGCCGAGCGGTATCTCAGACACAAGAGCACTCAGAGATTCTAGCGAACACAACAGTCCACCGACAACAAACTTAAGGGAACCTTAGGAGTGGTGGGATAACAGCACCAGGATCCCTGTTAACTTGAATTCTGTAATCCTATAACCACTCAGGTCTACACCCTTCATCTTGTGGGAAATGATAATTATGGGATGTCTGACTTAACAAGTAGGTCTTCTTTCTTGACTTCAAAACTGAGACTGTGTCTTAGTCTCAGTCATTAAATGCAAGGATATTCCAAAGCTGGGGGGCTTTAGATGAAAAGGCCCTTACCCTTGTAGTTCTCATAATTTAGAGGAGATAGCCAGCACCTTGAGATCTAAGTAAGTGTGAAGGTTCGCAACTAGCATGTTCAAAAATATTTGAAAGTGGGGCAGTTCAGGGCTTTACATGCTAATAGCAGGAATTTGTTATCATCTCTAAATCATCACCTCTAAATGTTGCATTTGAGATACCCTTGTATACCCCTGATTCCAAGTTAGTTTAGAAATTGTAATGAACAGAAATCTATAAATGTTTTGGTTAGACTAATGATAAATTAAATACAGTCTGAGCATGTTGTTCTAAAACTCTTCTGTAGTCTCCTTCTAGGCACAGTGGAAAGTTTCCAGCTTGGTTAATTGCCATTAATATTCTCTAATATTCAAAAATGTTGCTTTAAAGCACATTTGATTTTTCTACCAAGCAGCAAGCTTTTTCTTTCTTATTCTTTTATGTCTTAAATGTGTGATACTACACTTGATCGATGAGAGAAGTCAGTAAGGTTTTATAAGTCTGCTTGACTGGTTGGAGATCCAACTGGCGTTAAAAATCTCAGAGATTCTCAATGAAACTAAGATTTTATGATGACTGATATGTAATGTCATGATCTGAGATCACTGTGGTCTGTGAAGGAATATCTATATTACACTCATTAACGCAAAAATTTAAATCAAGAGTGTGACTGCAGTTGTAGGTCTGATTACAGTTTCAGGAAAACCTTCAATGAGCTAGTAAAAGACTTAATTCTCTTATGAGCTCTATATAAGGCCCTGGTGGCCTGTAGACAGTAATTAGAAAAAGAGGTCTTATTTGTACCTAGATTATTTATGTTAAGAAGTGGGACTTCAAAAGAAGTAAAGGTAAAATCTTTTTTTCTGATTACTACCCAATGCACTTCTGTACATATTTGCTATGTCTCCCTCTCTATTGCTTACTGTAGGATTTGTCACAATTACCACAATTATAATTATACATTTTATTTGTATTGCACTTTATATTTCAGTAATCTCAAAGTGCCATAGACTGTGTGGTAGTCAGGGAGGGCGTTCCACAGCCTCAGAGCCACGGATGAGAATGACCTATCACCCATACTGCGGCACTTGGTTCTGGGGACTTGTAGGATGCTTGTGTTTACAGAACGGAGGGTGCGAGAGGTGTAATGGGGGTTGAGAATTTCCTGAAGGTAGAGGGGGGGCATGACCGTGAACGCACTGATAGCTGAGTAGTGAGACCTCATATTCTATCTTGAGTGGAACAGGAAGCCAGTGGAGGTTTTTCAGGATGGGTGTGATGTGGTCATGCTCCCGCACCCTCATCAGTATCCTGGCAGTGCTGATCTTGTTTTATTATAAATGATTAAAAAATAAGTCACTAAATAGAAAATCACGGCAGTTTGGAGTAATTGCAGTCAGCCATCTAAAACATCCAACCAAAGCAGGTGAGAAAGCCCCAACGTGGCCACAAGTCACAGACTATATCCTAGCCACCATCAGAATGAAATCATGCCCCTCATTAACAGTCACAAGTTCCTCCAGCAGGCTGGAATACAACAGGCATCAAATTATTAGAACAACAACTACAGAATCTTTTGCCCAAGGGCACCATTCTGGGATGGGGAGGAAGAACAGCAATGCTGTACGGCACGACAAAGCCAGGGCATCACAGATTCTGTATGTGGTGTAGTTGTAGCCTTTGGAGGTGGCATTAATTAGTGCAACAAATTCATCCATGTCTCTGATTATTTCATTTACAATAGCTTTAGAGGTGAGCAGTCTTGCCATAAGCTGTCCCATCTTTAGGCATAGTCTTAAAGGAGTAAAACCTACTTTGTAACTCAAGCTGGCTTGCAAATGACTGGTTTAAGCAGTCAGCTGTCTGGCCTTGCCACTGCTTTGTCAACAACAGCGATCTGAGCTACATTGTTAGCCAGCCAAAGGGCAATGGGCTATGCTGCAAGAAATGAGAGCAGCACCCTCCCATCTCAAGCCAAGAGAATAGGCTTTCCCTTAAATGTGGATCAATTGTCAATAAAAACCTACTACCTGGATATACAGCAATTCAGCACCCAAAACCAGAGATGGGGAAGGGGCCTGAGTATATTATCCCATTGGACGTTGTCTGGGCTAATTTACACACCTTTCTATCTTATTAACCTCACAGCCCCAGATGAATGTCATTGACCTCCACATGGATTACTGTCCTTTCATACCTATCACTAGTTAACAGCTTCAGGTATTTGTAATGTCCATTGCCCTACTCAAATGGGACAGCTTGACAGAAAGCTTTTCGATTATGCTACCAAATTGCTACCCCAGTTGTCCTGCTGAAAGGGCGCTATAGCCAGAATTGAGGCCCATGAGGTCTGCATTTTGCCCATACCTGCCCTGCCTTCATAATCGGTACTGTTACATTCCTGACTGGCGGGCTCTAGTAGACACATGTTTCTGTTAGTATGAATCTCACTTATTTTTTTCATGTTTGTGTGCACCGGCTTGTAGTTAAAATATCATTTGTTTCAGCAGGCTGGTGTTTTTGTAGAGGTAATATATGGGTTGTTTGTTTTGGTTTGGGGTATTTGAATGGGACCTTAGTTGTCGGTCCACTGATTTTCTGCTTGTATTTGAGTTTACTCTTGTCTCCAGTGTTTGGTTTTTATTTGTGTTTAGGCCCTCATGCCTTTTTGTTTTGAAATATAACTTAAAGCATGAAAGTCTGCATCTGTGCCTCCCTTCACTACCAGGAGAGAGACCAAAACATGATAGACATGCATTTTGCTGTAATTTCACAATCTTTCACAATCTAATTTCACAAACAAAAAATAATAAAACTGCTATTGTAAATTCAAAGTCTATGATTATTAATGGAATAGCCATTAGCCTCAGACTAAAGCTTGCACTAAAGATGTCTAAGCTAAATGATCTACCTACAGATGAGAAAGAAATAAATGCAGCCCTTCAGTTTGCAGATACTTCTATCATTCATTCTGGTTTCACGTTAGCAACATTACAGGCAAAATTTAGTTAATTTAGTGCCTTGCCACGTTACTTTTTTAAAACTCCCTAAATTTTAGGGTCTTAAGAAATCTTAAAAAATTCTGAAAATCCTAAAAAAGTCTGAAGGCCCTGAGGTCTCCCATCTTGTAACATGTACATCTTGAGATATTAACATAACTTGTCTGATATACAGTATCACTAGTGTGTGGTTGAGATTCTGTTGAATCTTTGACTTCGACTGAATTGTAAATTAGCTTAATGACATGCATAAATATTTATATCCGGTGTGTATTTCCAACTGGCATTGCCTTCAGCCTTTGTTTTTTTGTATGTGTGAGCATTTACAAGTGTGTATGTGCTCTCATGCATTCGTATTCCCCATTGTTTCCACCAATGTTTTTTCCTTTCCTTTATTAAGAAGCATCGACCCCATTCGCTGGACCGCAAGGACACACTTCATTATACCATTATGTGTCATCACCTGGCTCATATACATTGTTACCTTTGCTCAAGTAATCTTTTAATCCATAAATAAATCTCTGGATTTGAATTTCATCAGCACCTCCCCTCCCCTGAGAGCGCTCAGGGCATGCTGTGCGCTTTGTTCGGTGTATCAGCAGCCTGGCACCTGGGTTGCAGTCAGCTACATCATTCGCTCGCACCGCAGGGATACAGGGAGGAAATTGAACAGCGAGGAGACTGTGAGATGCCGAAGCTTCTGCCTTATCTGATTCAGATACAGGTCTGTTTGAATAATACTATGTCATGTGCCAAAGAAAACGTTGCCTGGCGGGCACAGGTGACATCTCTTTCATTTGGCACGTGAAGCTGTGTGAAAGTTGAGGCCAGCAGGTGGGAGGAATTAGCACTGCTAAGTGGAGTTGCACAATACATCAATTAATGATGCACCATACTGATCGAATTAGACTGATCAGATATTTGTCCACATTTAGCACCAAATAGTAAAATTATAAAATTTTAATTACAGACTTTAAAATCCTCAAATATTATTTCATGTCCCACTTATGATTTATGTGTGGTTTTATTGACCAGTCAATTATTTTTTTTACATATATATGTAAATAATATATCTAATATATGTTAATCTGTCCTGTTCTACCTGCCCTTGAATTGTGCTGCATTCATGAAACAATAATTGTTACTCTTCATCAAGAATGAACATTTCAAAATTAACTGAATTGACCAGAGGGGACCATGTGGTCTGTGGAATTAACAGTAAGTTGTGAAACTCTATCAGTCTTCACATATTCCATCAAACTATTTCATTTTGAAATTATTATTATTTTTTTAATGAGCCCTTTTATTCTTAAAATTATTTTACATCATGCCAGCCTTTATAGTGTCAGCACTAATCACCTGAAGTTGTTCAGGGGAGGTGCCCACATTGTGCCCACATCAGAGTAGGATCATAGCTCTGCTTCTCCACCAACACAACATGTATTAAGTACAATACGATAATAAAGTTGTTGTTCCTTCTCTAGTTTTCTCAAAGCTTATTGGAATAATCTGAATGTGATCTACTTTGTGCGAATCATTATTCAAGTGTTTGCTGGATATTTCACTATAAGTATTTGTAACCAATATAACGTATTTTTCAGCTAATTTACTGCCTGTTACTACTTGTTGTGGTCTGCTAACATTTTTAGATGGTGCTGTTTGAATAACGTTTTCTCTAGATGAAACAAAAAACTCAGAAATGTAACAGGAGAGGGTAAATATTCCTTCATATCAGTTAAAGTTAATTTGAAATTTGAAGTATGCCTTTTGGAAGTTTGATCCAGTGTCTACATCAGCCTGCACTTTGGTTCTTTCCAAAAAAAGAAATAAAGCCAAAAACAACAATAATTGAGAAACAAAGTTTTGTTCCAGCAAATGCAATATGTCCTGTTCTAGACTTCCTTGCACTTTTCTCTGCAAAAAAAGTTTAAGGATGATTATTCAACTCAATTATAAAAAAAATAAATAATTTTTTTTTAAAGTTATCAAAATTCATATTCAAGCAATATGCAGAATCTGCGTTTTTGCACATTCAGCCTTGATGCAAAATATATATATATATATATATATTTTGCTTTATCATAAAAGGGAGAAGCCTCATGCTCAGTCCTGTGGTCCTGTGAAATATATATGGTGATTATGCTATTTATAATTTTATAGCTTTCCAGAAGAATATTCTGCTTTGAATGTTCTGCTTTGGACTTTCTTCCACCCTCAATCCACAGTGGTGAATTAAATATTATTGATAGCTTCCCTGTTTGCTCTGCTTTTTGAGCTTGAATATTTTAATGTGTGCTTTAAGGAACAAAAAGCAGCATGAAGTTCACACTTAGGGGTTATACAAAACTAAAATAAGCACCTTTCCTCACTATCTGTCTTGTTTTTCTTGTTGTTTCCTCATTTTTGGAGCACACTGTTGTCTTCAAGGTTTGACGGTGGTGAATTTAACAGTATTAGTAATCACTCAGGTGGGTTTTTTTCTGCATTCTTGGCCTTGATTCCGTGTTTCAGTGTTTGAAGCGTGCATCCTTCAGTCTACTGTATGCTAATGAAGTTAATTTTGCACATAAACCTGCAGGCTTTGAAGCTTTCCTTCTCACTGCGATTCACAGGCTTTTTGTTTTTGTTTGTTTCACACTGTGCCACCCTGAAATATTTCCTGAAGGTGTGTTTACTCTCCTCCCTCTCTCTCTCTCTCTCTTTCTGTCGCGCTCTCCATCTCCTCTCGCTCTTCTTTTTTCTCTTTCCTTATTTTTCTCTCCCCCTCTCTTGTTTTCCTGTACCTCTCTCTGTCTGTCTCTCTCTTTCTTTATTCTCTCTCTCTCTCTCTCTCTCTCTCTCTCTCTCTCTCTCTCTCTCTCTCTCTCTCTCTCTCTCTCTCTCTCTCTCTCCATCTCCCCAGACAGTGCTGCTGTAAATAGACTTAACTTTCATGGTAGCAAAGTCCCTCCATTCGCCTTTATATTCCCAATCCCTTCTTTCATTCTCAGCTGCAGTAGTAACCCCATCCCATGAGCCCGATTGCTGACTCTGTGTGCCCCGTGTTAACACCAGGCTTTAGCACTGAGCCGGGGTTAAAGAGGCCCGAGACTGAAGTCCTGCAAGCCAAAGACCGCCCCTCTCTCCTATGTCCTCTTTCGCACTGAGAAACAGCTCCACTGATCAGATATCCAACATGACAGATTCATTGTATGATACAAAGTGGAATGATCTGCCTGTTGTTTACACACATTTTGATGTTCACTACTATTCTTCAGTCTGTGGCTACAGTGAGCTTTGAGTATAAAATAGATGACCAGTAACAGAAGCTTATAAGCTACCAACTAGCACTGATCGTCACCATAACACACTTATCTACATCTTAAGGAATCTGAAAAAGACTTGCTTATGTGGTTTGTAGGACCTGATTGAGGGTGAAATGTTTCTCTCTTGGTTTGGTTAAAAATTCAGATGTCTCACATGCACACACATACACACAAACTCACAGAAAAATACACATAAACACAAACACACATATTATTTAATTATTTATTTTTATATACAGTACAGGCCAAAAATTTGGACACAACTTCTCATTCAAGGTGTTTTCTTTATTTTCATGAACATTTACATTAGTAGATTCTCACTGAAGGCATCTGAACTATGAATGAACACATGTGGAGTTATGTACTTAACAAAAAAAGGTGAAATAACTGAAAACATGTTTTATATTCTAGTTTCTTCAAAATAGCCACCCTTTGCTCTGTTTACTGCTTTGCACACAGGTGTTTACTGCTAATACCAAGAGTGTGCAAAGCAGAAAACACATTGAATGAGAAGGTGGTGTGTCCAAACTTTTGGCCTGTACTCTATATATATTTAATCCATCTCGCTGTCTGTAGGAGACATTTTACGTTATTTTTGCATCCTCTTGTATTTCCATTTGGGTCTCATAAAAACACTCATGAAAAAAAAACACATCCATCCATCCAGTCAGTTGAAAATTTTAGTGTCTTTCTAGTGTCTTCTATGTTAATTTCTATGAGCCGTTTTGAATTTTAATTACAACCACTCCTTACCTGTCAAGCCCCCACTGACTACATTAGTTGAAGTTCCGCCACTTTTGTCTGCTGGTTTTAAGAGCATGCATAAGACGTTGAGTGCTATGGCTTCCGGCAAAGGCAAGTCACACAATAAGTGTTCTATTGTTGGCTGCAAAGAACAACACAAATCCATACACTTTCTCCCAGCCAAAAAGTAAGGAGCATTGTATGGTTTATGTTGTAACGGGCTGAACTGGGTAGGCTGTATAGCTGACTGGAACTAAGGAGTGATGGCAAGGGCAACAAAAAATAGGTTTAGTGTTTAGTTTGCTAACAAGAACATTTTCCTGCAGGTGGAAAAGGGATACAGTCTATGATATTCAAATGTGATTAACTTTTCCAAACATTAAACAACTCACACATTTTTAGAATGTCGATCTTGGGGCTCCCACACCCCCTATCACCCAACTTCATTTGAGCCCCTGCTCTTTTTAACCTAAAGCAGCTCAGATTCAGTTTCATTTATTGATTATAAACACTTACATGCCGTATAAGAATCCTCCTTTTTCACTTTAAAGGAGAGAACCTGTTAAAATTTAAAATGACAGATACTAGTAGACAGATTTACTGAATTATTTGCCTTAAATATATCCAAGATATTTACTCATCACTTTGGAGTTTGTACTTATCGTTACCCTGTTACACTCTGGACATTGAACTGCAAAAGAAGTGTTTAAAAAAGTTTTTGCATGTGCTACAAGGATCCTAACCAAGCCCAGAGCATTCTGTGGGTGTTTAGACCTACAGGGTCATTCAGATCACTTCACAAACTGATGAACCAAGTTACATGGAGGCCTTCTATACCTTGCAAGTGTATTATAATTTTAAAAGAAATATGACCACAGTGTGATTATTTCCATGAATGCTACCTTCTGTATCTTAACCCTCAGCAGGAATGTTTTGACATGGACAAGCTCAACTGTGCACAATGTTGTGATCTGTTTATCCCTTTTAACACCACCAAAAATAAAACTGAAATAGACAAAGTGTTTAACGACTTTGTAAAGCAGGCACACAAATAATCACACAATTCTTCAGACAGGCATTGATTGCAGGCAGTTTCGTAATTTAGAGTGGCCTAAGGTGCTCCTCATCAGATAAACCAGGCAGCTCGCAATTTACTGATTAGCAATTAGCGGTCCTGCTCAGTCGCAAAATACCAAAACAGAGATCATCTGAAAGCTAAAAGAGAGAGAAGATCACAGTTAACAGGTGTCAGATGAAGAATATTTTTTTCTTGCCTATAATAACAGGAATAGAACTGTAACGAATAAATAACAGTAATTAACACACTGTGTCACAGTGATTAAACCGTTTTTGAAGGTCAGCACCGTAAGGGATACAAGTTAATACACTTTCTTCTTTTTATGTTTGCCTGTTCTGGGTTCAAAAAATAACATGGGCCTCTACACTGACCGGCCACTTTATTAGACTCTCCACTCATATAACTCCACCCTCTTGGTATATTGAGTCTGTAGCCCACCTGTTGATTCACAGTTTGTGCTAGTTTATCTTGGTGGTCAGTTTCCATTGGACTTTAATTGATGTTTTCGAAGCAATGATGATGTGTATAAAACTTCACTGAAGTTCAGTCTTGATGCTGTATGCATATTTTGTGTCTATAGTCCAACACCCAAATAATATTTGAATGACAGTAGTACTGTGTTCAAAAGCAGACGAATGATCACTGTGGTAGAGGGGGGCTGATAAACTGTAAAGCAATAGCACTGCAAGATGCGACTGTTCACATCAATAGTGGAGCAATAAGTTAGGGAACCTAGTGGTTAGGGCATTTGCCCTGTGCTCAGGAAGTCATGAGTTCGATACTCAAGGCTGCTAAGTACCCTTGAGGTACCCTGGGCAAGGTACCCCCACACTGCTCCCCTGAGTTGCTGGCTGTCCACTTCTTCACTTGATGAATGGGAGAAATATGGAGGTAGAATTCCATGCTGTTCACACCGTGTACTGTAGTGTTCACATATGACAGAACGGTCACTTTCAATGTTTTATCAAACAAAGTGGGCAACTAGGGGAAGCACAAGGCTTGTGCTTCTAATGACGGAGCCATTGAGTTGAAGTCCAAAGTAAGAGTCCCCAATAAAGTGTTCACTGTGTGGTGCATAGTTTTGTTATGTGTAAAGACAAGCCATCTTTTTTTTATTTTCACCTTCATTTGGTTTGTTTTAAAGTTGTTAATGCAAATATAGTTTCTTGTGTAATGGTGCAATTCATCATGAAATGGTATAATTACATAGAATTAATATGAACTGGACCCACTTAACATAAACAATGGCCTGCATTCATTATGACTAGCACAAACAATCTGCATATGTCTTTTTATCTGAGGGAGACGAGAGTAGGAAAAAGCAATCTGAGAGTCCATGAGAGTTTGAGTGAGCAAAGAAAAGAGGAAAAGAGCAAGAGAGGAAAGGAGGACAGAACTGGAGAGCATAAGAGAAATCCTCTTTGAGGGCATGCTGTCCTGAACTCAGAGCAAACATGGGTCTGCCAAAAATCACAGGAGCGTAGAGCATCTTAATGAAGGAGAATGAGAGTGTGGCTAAGGCGTACAAGAACCGCATGACCTGCTACAGTGCTAAACGCTCAGCGTTTGTTTGCTCTTTAATCGTGATGGCAGAGTCCATGTATCACATTTTATGTACCTAAAGCTTCAAAAGCAGTCAGAAAATGTAATTGGTCTCAGAGGAAATTGCTTATGCTACAATTGTGTGGACACACAGAGACAAAAATACACGAACAATATAAAAACATTAAAATGAAACTCTCCAGAACATACTCTAGAAATACTTTGTACTACATACACTATACTATCTACACAGAATATTGTGTATATAGTATAGACTATACTATATACACATAATGGTCAGTAAAATAGGTAGATATATACTATAGATACATAAATACAACTTTTCAATATTAAGTGGGTGGTAGTCTGTGAAAGACAGGCCTCTTTTCCTAATAGATATGTGCAGCCTAAAAGCATCAAATTCACTAAACTTGACCTAGCTGAGGAATTGTTCATTTTAAAAACACCAGACCAACACTCAGTTCATTCTCTATTACTTGACTGACCTTTAAATATGAGTTAATTCAGCTTATATCAACCTGATTTGTTTCCATAACATGAACAATATCCACTCTTACACTTCTGGAAATTAACACTTTGGAGGCCATTAGAGACTGTGATTGTGGTTGGAGCACGGACATGCCGATCAGACGTTTCGTCTCTCTCTGACATTCCAAAAAATATGCTTGTAGCCTTTTTGTCATCTTTTATTCAACTCTGTTCTTAGCGAACACTGCCAGCTTTTTGTTTCCCCTCATCTGACTTTTCTCATGAATAAACCAAATAGCTTGGAGAAGGCTTCTCAGTCAGTGAGGCGATTGCAGAAGCCCCAAGGTTTGGATGTCCATATTTTTTTATCTATTTTCTTTTTTTCTATTTATTTATTTAAGTAATGTGGCCATTCTATTTATTCCCCAGCAAATATTCTGTAACTGATAGATGGTTTCCTTAGGGGGTAACAATTTTTTGGTGTGTGTGTTTGTCTGTTTGAGTGTGTCTGTGTGTGTATACATGATGAGGAGTGTTTGCACTGTGAGGCATATGTAGGGGACACATAGTTATTTGTGTTTATTCATAGATACTGTGTTTGTAAGTCTTTATTTCTCTTTGTTTGTATTTTTGTTCGGTTTTTTTTTCAGAAAGTGAATGGAAATTTGCACAATGCCATTGAAGAACCTTTTGTTAAAAACAATAAAATAATATTCATAATATTATTATTATTATTATTATTATTATTATTATTATTATTCTTATTATTATTATTATTATTATTATTACTATTATTATTATTATTAATAATAATAATAATAGTCA
>JBBMFX010017930.1:0-12583 GCA_037832545.1 Rhabdalestes septentrionalis | reverse complement strand
CTCACTATCACACATTTAGACTGATTTGTGAACAATGTTTGAGAGAAATGGTAATATTGTGTATCTGGAATGAATTTGAGATCCATCTCATGAAAAATTGGAGCAGGAACAAAGGTGTTGCGTTTATATTTTTGTTGAGTGTATATTTCGTCAGGAATTGGTTTAATATCAGAAACTATTTTCACTAAGGATATCCGTTTTTTTTTCTGTGCGGTCCGAGGGCTGGCAGTACATTACCCATGGCCCGGTACCGGTCTGCAGACCGGTGGTTGGGGACCCCTGCCTTAGAGGTTCCAGCAGTAAATTATAAAGGGACCAAGTCCACCAAAGTCTTTGTTGTTGTTCTAGAGCACACTGGTGACACTTTGGTCTTTGGAAAAAAATCTGATACTTACCGATGAGAAACAAGTCAATTTTGTCATTTTAGTACATCACTCAATTCCATTAGTCGATCTTGGAGTCCATTATCTATGTCAGTCAAATAATAAATAGGCATATATAAATGCTGATATGTTACAAGACCATTATCCGCTACCGGTGTCCAACATCTTGGTCCTGTTGTTTGCTTACATCATTCTGTGTGTTCTTCGTTCTAGGTATTGTTGTTGAATGCATTCAGGAAATTCAAAGAGTGCTACCTGAACTGCACTTTGAGAAATTGATGGCTATTGTTGAACACTTGACATCAGTTGTTGGAGTCACCAAGATAGAGGACCTTGCTTTTGTTGAGAAGGATGACTTACAGCATCATTTAACACCAATACAGTGTTGTAAACTCACCCAGGCATTTAGGCAAAGAGGTGAGAAAAAGGCAATATTGAAGACTGTACAAACTGTACTCAATGTAAATAACAAGCTTGATATCTGTTGTTTTCCATTTATTAAAAGAATTGAATGGTAGGGTGGACACTGTCAATTGCATTCTGAATGGACAGACAGCACTCTTGTCATCTTTGGACATGGAACCGGCAGATGGACATGCCCACCTAACACCTCCTAAAACACAGTCCCACTTTCCTGGAACACAGACCTTATGGATCAGCCAGTTTGAGAATCCTTTGGACAAGATGTCCACTTCACTCTCACAGACAAATTTAAGAGGGAAGAGGGCTAACCCTGCAGACAGAAGAGCCATAGTGAGAACGGTAGTGGCTGCCATGCAGGAACACTGTCCAAATCCCAACAGGGCTGCCTGTGTAGAGATTGTTAAAATGATTGTTTCAAAATATCCGTTGATCTTTGGAGACACAACTGAGGAAGGTGAACAGTTGGGAACAGGTTATTATTCACGTGTTAATCAACTTAAGACAAGAGTTGAACATGTCAATCGTAACAACGTAATTGCAAGAATACGGAAACCAAGGTCAATGACAAAAACTAGCGATGGTACCACTAGCACCAAAGCAGTACGGTGCAAAGTAGATAGCTACGGCTGCATCAGTCGGGAACCCAGATATCTTCCAGAAGGAGAGACATCTGACTTTTTAGAAGAACGAAGAAAAAATATGGCAGCTATACTTCACTCTGCTGGCCCCAGGGCTGTGGACAAGCCAGATGTTGACCAGTCAATGAGTCTGACATTCATTTATCAACGTCACACGATAAATACCTGCCCTCCTCCCAGTGTCAGTGACATTAAAGATCAGTGGCCTTTCCTCTTTACAAAAAGAGGAGTTTGCACCCATTTCAAAACTCTCACAGGTATTGATATCTGTGATCGAGTAGGAGAGGCTCTTCAAACCAAAGGGAAGAGGATCATTTACTTCCTCCAAATGTAGACAAAGAACAGAGACATGCAGAGTCTTCTACAGGACATTGAGGGAGACACCACAACCGTGCAGCAGACCCATACCAGCAGAGCGGTAGTTCTTCTTTTGATTAAGCACTTCCTTGAAAAGGAGGACTCCATCTTCATTTTGGTAGATGTAAGTAGGCAAATAGTCTTCTGAATTACATGAAACATTTATTTGGTCATATTCAGGTTGTGTTTTTATTGTGTTTTAAAGGAAATCCCGACAAAGTCATCAATGGAATAAGACCGGACCCTTGGCTATTTTAGGATTTTAAGAAAGGTTATTTTGCTATGCCTTTTAGGAGTGTGCAATTTTTCTTTGTTGTCTGTCAGGGAACACATTCCTCTCTGCAAAAAAGTGGATGGTGCCTCGTCTGTGTTTTTTGCATGTTGCATTTTCAACAAAAATATCAGGAGTCTGCCTGCGCAACACTTGTACTCATACAACGGTAAGTCTTTTTTTCCGTCATATTTATACACACACTCTGATACACACACTCACATACACACACACTCACACACACACTCTCTCACACACACACAAACACACTCACTCTCTCACAAACACACACACACACTCTCACACGCACACACAATTTCTCTCTCTCTCACACACGCACACACTCATACACAAACACACACTCTCTCACACACACACTCACACAATCTCTCACTCTCACATGCTCAAACGTTCACACACTCACATACACACAGTCTCACACACATTCTCTCCCACTCACACACACACACTCTCACATACACAAACACACTCACATAGACACACACACACACACACACACACTCACATACACACACACACACCCTCTCTCTCACAAACACACACAAACTCTCACATTCACGCTCACACACTGACATACTCACACACACTCACATACACACACACACACTCTCTCACACTCACATACACACACACTCTCTCACACACACATAAACACACACACACTGTCTCTCACACACACACACTAACTCACACACACACTCTCACATACACTCACACACTCTCACACACACACACACTCTCACAAACACACACACACACTCTCTCACACACATACTTTCTCACACACTCTCACACACACCACACACACTCACATACACACACATTCACATACACTCACACACACACCACACACTCACATACACACACTCACATACACACACTCACATACACATACACACACACACACACACACACACACACACACACACACACACACACACTATTGGGACCCACCTGTATAAACTGAAAAATGTGACCAGAAATATTGTGGTAGAACTGTTTTTGGGTGGTTGCTAAAGCATGAAAGGCAGTTGCTATGAAGGGTCAGTCGACTGCTGCATTTTTGAGCAAGCACACTTTGCATTTTGTCTGTGGAAATGCAGTCTAGTTTTTATTAGGAATTTACCACCCACCACATTTGAACACGAGTTTAGCCAGTGAGTAAAGGCATTTAAATGAATTTTTGTGTTAGCATATTTGTTATTGTTGCAGTGGTCTTGTGGCTTAACACCACCACAGCCCCTTGTATTTCCCAGTTGTTTTAGGAAAAGTTCCTGTTGTGGTTTTTGGAGTATTTCTTATATTGCATTATACTGTACCATTTTTTATTCTACAGCATAAACATTAGTTCCACATGTCACTTATCAATCTCCATGGTTAATACTAACCAGTATCTGTATTGGCCCTGGAAAGTCTTATGTTCTGATGTTATTGTAACATGTTTGTGTATTCTAAATAAAGAATATGTATAATTTCTAAATTGTTTTTGAAAACGACAAGCAAAATTGGACCTTTCTTTATTATTTAAATGATACAACTCAATGAATTCATGCAAAAGGCTTTGCCTTTCTTAGAAGTCATTTCTGATTCCAACTGATTAACTACAATTCAAGTTATTATTTGTTGTTCCTACAACTTGATTAAGCAACAAGACTTTTATTAGGCACTGTATTGTATCCTGATATTCATCATATATTACATGTGTCACACTATTTTTGGCTTTTGCATAATGCCTTTTTTCATGTTTAAAAGACATATGTGGCACTGAATGCACTTATATTTTTTATGTGAATGTTAATGTGTTTTGCCATTCAATTAACTGTTTTATACAAAATTGTTTTAAATTAAATGTTTGCAATGTTTTAAATGAAGTTTTTAATGTTTGTAATGATTGTATCTTTAACAGTAGCTATTTTTGGCCACCGTCTTTTGGTTTCTGATTTTTCATTTTCTCTGGGTTTCGGGTTCTGTCTTTGGTTTAAAGGGCTTTTATTTTGACAGTGTGTTCTGGTTTGGTTGTTGTGTGTTCACTTGTCTGTGTCCGTGTTGTGTGAGCACTTAGTCGAATGTTAGTTCCCCCTGGTTACACCTGTTTCTTGTTTAGTTCTCATTAGGTCTCATTTAGGTTCTGTATAAAGGCCTGTTTGTTTCTGCCCCTCGCTATCTCGACATCGCCTCATTTATGCCTCGTTCCCAGTGTATTCCTGTTTCTGTGCTTCGTGTTTGTATTCTGTTCTGTCGGCCCTCGAGCCAGTTTACTTCATACCCAGTGTTTAGTTCAATAAAACCCCCAAAATGGAGTACCGACTGTCGTCTGGTTCCCTTTCCCTTCCAAGAGGTAGTTTACAGGGTAAGGTTCGCCCAGCACCCCATTACAGTGTCTTTGGATTTAATTGAATATGGAATATGGAAATATGGAAAAAAAAACATTACAGAGTATAGTTTCAGCTACATTATGTCAAAAGTATGCTGAAATTTAAACAAATAAATTACATTAATTCATTCTAAGCCTGGTCTTTTGGCTCAAGATGGTATTTAACCCTTGTGGGAGGGTGCTGCTATAATTTGTTACAGCTTAGCCAATAGCTTATTAGTTCGTAGCAAGTGTAGCTGAAATAGTTGATGCTGACTAATTAGCGCCAAAGGCAGGCAGCAGACAGACTGGTTACACTTACTGTCTGATAGCTGCCTTGGGTCATCATCTCCAATCCACTCCTAAAAATGATTTTGTTAATGAAATAATCATTGATCAGAATCTTGATGACATAGGGGATAGCACAGGGACTATTTTACAGAACTAACCTAAGTATTAACCAGGTTTTATGTTCACATTTTTTAAAAATCTTTTTGTTAACCTAACCTACCTTAAGATCTCTTTCACTCTAAATGCTGTCTTCTGGCCACCGGGACCTAATTCAGAATTGAGTTGTTTCCAAGCATATTTAGCAGTACATGGCAAGTAAAAAATAAATGTTGGTGATTTTAACAAAAATATAATGGGGTTTACTCACTACTGTGGTCACTTGATTCAATTCTAGACTTCCATAATGAGAGTTTATTAAAGCAACTAATCATAAACAAAGCAATACAAACAAAACCAGACTCAGGGGCCAGACTAGAACAAAGAGAAAACACAAGTTGATTTGAGGCATGAGATGAGTTGAGGAATATGATGGGTAGGATATATGTACTGAAACTAATTAAGCTTATCTATACTCGCTCAACCACTTCAATCTGTAGAAACACTATCTTCTCTGAACTTAGTCCATTGCTTTTTGTTTTAGCTATAGGGCCACTTCCATTGACTTAAAAACAATGGCAAAATCCAAGGTATATCATGCAACAACCTAACACACACTGTCATTTTACACAGATGATTTATTACTATATATAACCAACCCCACTTCCACCATACCCGAAGTTCTCAATGTTCTGGAAGGCTCTGGTAACATATCAGGATACAAACTGAACTATGATAAAATTGAGTACATTCCTATCAACGCTAGAGCTGTGAAGGTTCCCAATCTGCAATTTAAACCTTCAATAGACAAATGTACATATTTGAACATTAAGGTTGTGACAGCCCGGTTGAAGAATAAAAGGATTTAGCTCATGCACTGATGTTGTACTGTCTTTGATGGAGTTTATTGTCCATACTGACTGCACAACAACATAAGAGCTTGTTCTCCTTTTCAACCAGGTGTCAAACAACAAGTCGAAACAAAATGCCGAAAATGAAACAGTAACTGCGACTGTATGTATAGATTAACCAAAAAAGGTCTGTAATCGTTTAACCCTTCTCTGTTAGTGCCCGCACTCTCTCTCCCTCTGGGTCTCGGAGAGCCGAAACTTCTGGAAGGGAGAGCTGAAGAAGCCGGAGAGTCCAGATTCAGTGCAGGAGCGCCCCCTGCTGGACAAAGTAAACTAAAGTGACCCCTTATAAACCGTGTACAAAGAAATTATCCATATTACAATAAACACAACTAGTACTAAGAAATACAAAATCAAATTATATCAGAATATTAATTAATTCAAATAACTGAGGCTTATTTACACTCCCACCAATCATGAGTGAATCTCAAGTTTAAATCACAAATTATTCCTAAAGTAAATTTCCAATGTTTAAGGATAGATGTAAAAGTGAAACCATATTTTACAATGAACTACTTTAAACAAAGGATATGTAAGAAAGTTCAGGCTGCCTCCAGCAGCAGTACCAGCTTCTGCACTGGGCGCTCAACCGCTGATGGTTTGTTCAGACATTTGCCATCGTTCCCAAGATTTCTGTCTCCAAACCATATCTTCACTCTTCTCACCAAACTATCCTTGTCAACGACAGTCTCGATAACTTCTGCCAAGCGCCACTCATTCCTGGGGAGATCATCTGCCTTCTACAGGACTATATCTCCAACTTGCATGTTCCTTCTTGGTGTAAGCCAGCATTGCCTAGTTGCAATGTTAGAAACATACTCCTTGCGCCAACGTCACCCAAAATTGTTCTGCTAAATACTGGACAAGGCACCATCTCTTGCGAGCATACACGTCTTCTCTGATCAATTTGCCACGGGGAGGTAGGGCTTGGTTTGTTTTTAGAGTGAGCAGGTGGTTAGGAGTTATAAGCTCAGGACTGAGGGGATCACTTAAATTATCTACCGTCAGCGGACGGCTATTCACAATAGCCATGGCTTCGTAGAAAAAATTTTGCAGAGAAGAATCATCCAGTCTTCCGGATGACTGGGATAGAGTGGAACGAAGAACACTTCTCACCGTTCTAATCTGCCTCTCCCAAACTCCACCAGTATGACTTGAATGGGGTGCATTGAAGATGAAGTCACATTGTTTTGCTGCTAAGAATGTTACTAGACGGTTGGTGTCAATCTCTTCCATTGCCTTGGCGAGCTCATTCTTGGCACCAGTGAAATTGGTGCCTTGGTCACACCTTATTTGATGAACTGCTCCTCTAATAGCAATGAAACAACGCAAGCCATTGATAAAGGCGTCCGTGGACATGTCATCCAGCATCTCAATATGGATGGCTCTGCAACAGAAACAGGTAAAGAGAAGTCCATACCTCTTGTATGATTTACGTCCTTGTTTGGTGATGAACGGACCAAAAACCTCCATCCCACAGAAAGTAAATGGAGGAGATGGATCTGTACGCTCTGAGGGCAAGTTTGCCATTCTTTGTTCTTCCGTGGGCCTGCGAAACTTGCGACATCTCACACACTGTCGTATAAAGGAAGATACAGTCCTATTTACTCCTGTTATCCAAAATCCTCTTGATCTGATCACATTTATAGTCAAGCCCTTTCCTTGATGCGCTGTTTTTTCCTGACAGTCAGCGATCTGCAGTTTTGTAAGATGGTGTTCCTTTGGAATCATCACTGGATGCTTAACAGAGTTAGGAACAGAAGCATTGCCAAGCCTACCTCCCACCTTGAGCAATCCGTCATGATCAACAAAGGCATTGAGATTATATAGCCTGTTGTTGCGTGGGAGCTGTTTTCCCTGGTGTAGCAAGGCTATTTCTTCTGCGTTTGTCTGACTCTGTAAGTCCTTGATAATGACGCACTTAGCATCCTCACGTTCTGCCACTGTGCTGTGGTCACTAGACTTGTCTTTCCTGACACGACGAAGCAGACATGCAACTGCTTGGATGACTTTGGATCATGACGATAACTTTGTGACACAGGTGGATAAGTGGGGATACCGTGCTGCGTGTGTGTTCAGAGACTGAGCCCTTTTGACCTCTGGGTCACCAATTGGAAGTTGTGTGTTAACGTCCACAGGGGGAGGCACCTTTCTTTCCCACAAGAATTTGGGCCCTCTGAACCAGCTGGAAGTGACAAGATCATTAACACTCAGACCTCATGACGCATAGTCGGTCGGATATTGAGGAGTTGTAGTGTGATTAATTCTCTGAACTCGATTTGCAACAAATGTGTGGAAGCGGCGAGCTTCATTGTTTATGTAGCCTAACACCACTTGAGAATCCATCCAGAAATATGCCTCTGTATCGGCAAGGTTCATCTCTTCCCTTAAAATATCGTTCACTGCAACTGACACAACCGCCACAGTTGGCTCTAACCGAGGGATTGTAGTGACCTTAAGAGGGGCTACTCTTGATTTTGCCATGAGTAAAGAACAATGGATTTGACCTCGCTCGTTTTCGAGCCTAAGGTATGAGCACTGGTCATATCCTCTCATGCTGGCATCTGAGAAGTTATGAATCTCCCTCTTTGTGATTCTCCCAAACCCTGCTGCTGGCATGATACAACAAGGTACCTCAATCTTCTCTAAATTTGCAAGATCAGCCTTCCAGTGCTTCCACCCTGGTTGCAAACCATCAGGTAAAGGATCGTCCCAGCCCATGCCATTATGGCATATTTCTTGAGGAAGTTGAAGTTTTTCCTTTGAGCAAGAATGGTGCAAGAAACCCTAAGGGGTCGAACAACGAGGCCACAGTAGACAGTATACCTCTACAGGTTGCTGGCTGCTCCTTAACAATGACACGGAATTTGAAACTGTCATGTTCCAAAGGTCAGTAAATGCCCACGGTTCTTTCCAAAAGCTGGTCAGTGAGTGAAAGATTTACAGCTGTAACTATTACAGCACACTCAGAGGGCGGTATTATCTCCAAAACTGCTTTGTCGTTAGACACAAATTTATGCAGCCTTAAACCTCCTAGTGAAAAAGCTGGCGAGCTTCTCGAGCCACCTTAATGGTCTTCTCTGCAGTTTCAATGCTGGATACTCCATCATTCATGTAAAAATCTTTCATAATGAATTGGGAACCTAGGGGGTACAGATGTTCACCTTCTCTTGCAAGATGCTTCAGTCCATAGTTAGCACATCCGGGGGACGACGATGCTCCAAACAGATGGACTCTCATGCGGGATGTTTGAGGTTTTGAGTTGAAATCTCCATTTCTCCACCAGAGAAATCGTAGGTAATCACCATCTGCTTTGTCAACGTGGAACTGGTGAAACATCTACTCAATATCACACATGAGGGCTACAGGGTACTCTCTGAACCGCAGAAGAATGCCAGTCAGGCTGTTCAACAGATCAGGGCCGGTAAGAAGATGATCGTTCAAACTGGTTCCTTTGTATCTTACAGAGCAATCAAAAACCACACATAATTTCCTTGGCTTCTTCGAGTGATACACTCCATGGTGAGGGATGTACCATTTTTCACATTCTCTTCCCTCGTCAAGGACTTCTTCTGCATCACCCATCTCTATTGCGTCTTCCAAGAATTTAACATAATTCTCTCCTGTATTCCCGGTCCTTCATTAATCTCCTTTTAAGATGCTGAAGTCTCATGACAGCAAGAGGATCATTATCTGGAAGACAGAGTCTTTTCTTGAATGGGAGAGGCATTTCAAGGTGGTTGTCTTGGTTCATTCTGATGTTTCCTTCCAGTTTATTCAAGAACATAATGTCTTCTTGAGACACCACATTTTGCTCAGTATCCTTGAAATCTGACTCGAGCACTTTGATCACATCAGTTGGTCTTAAAGCAGGAATCTCCTTAATAGATACTCTGTGACACATGGTAATACCGCTTTGTGGCTCATGATGTGTCAAGAAAGGGCCCACAATGCTCCATCCAAGGTCCGTGCGAACAGCATATGGCTCGTTGTCTGTTCCAAGAATCACTTCTCTGGGGGCTAAAGCTCTGGAACAATTATATCCTATTAATAGACCAACCTCACAGTCCTGAAGTGGAGGAATTCTGTCTATCAGAGGAGCAAGATGTTTCCAACAACTAGCAGTCTCTCTGGTCGGGATGTGGGCACGATCCACAGGAATACAATCCTTAGTGTATGCAGGAGGAAGCTCTAGAACCAATGAAGAATTATAGCCTCTAACCCTAAGTCCAGAAACCCTTTCACTTGTTATTAATGAATCCTTCCCAACCATAGTAGTAAGCTTAAGTGTCACTGGGCTTGAGTCAACCTTTAGACTTTGACTTACGGCATATTCTATAAAGACAGTGTCGCTGTGTGTGTCTAACAGAGCGTAGACAAGTTTCTCAGAGACTGGGTCACTTTGCGAGGACAACCACACTGGCACGATCATAGAGGTGTTAGCAGACCTGCATCCCGATTCTACACTTAAAGACATTGTGACAACCCTTTCGTGTGGATTCTCTGAGCCTTGAACAGAGGAGAACTTCACCTTTCTAATGAAGCTGTCATCATGTAAGCAGGTAGGATGTCTTCCCTTGCAGGTGTTACAGCTATGTCTGGAGCGACATTCTCTGGCACTGTGACCAAGCTTCAAACATCCGTAGCACAGTTTTAAATGCCTTATGAACTGTCTTCACTCTTCAAGAGATTTTGCAGGGAAATTAGGACAATTATGTATCTGATGTTTACTGTCTTGACAGAACAGACATGATTTGGTCATTTTACCAGTGAGCTTTGGATTCTCATGCTGCGTGACTATCTTCATATGGAAAACACTGGCCTTGTTCTTACTAACCTTGAAATAATGTTTCTCCTTATTAGCTTCAGAAACGTGAAGGGCATGAAAGGAAGTGATTGGGTTGCAGGCTACCTCAGCCTCAATGGACATGAAATGAGCAAAATCTATTAAACTGGGAAAATCTTGGGTTTCCCTTAGCATTTGTGTGGCTTGACGGGCAGCCACCTAATCAGGAAGTTTGCTCACAAGTTTCCTATTTTCCTCACAGTCATTGAGTATTTCCCTTCACATGAGGCATAGCGTCTCTACATGAGTTCAGGAAATCTGAGAAATTTCTGAGTCCTTCAGAGTCATTCGGCTGGATTCTGGGCCAGCTTGTGAGTTTCTCACGGAATGCTCTTTGTATGATGAATGGCAGTCCATATCGATCTTGAAGTCTATTCCAAGCATCCTTGTAAGCCTCCTCATCATTTCTGTAAAACATGCCTTCAAGGGTTTTCAGAGCAGGCCCTGCAACATACTTCTTCAAATACTTATCTGCCGAGGAGACATGTCACTTGTCAATGAGTGATTGGAATGAAGCCTTCCACTCTCTGAAGTGTCATACACTTCCTTGTCTAGTCTTGCTCTCGCTGCTCTTACCTCCCTCATTGCTTGTAATCTTTCGAACTTACTCCTTTGAGCATCAAGTTCCTTCCTATGCCTTTCTTCTAGAAGTTGTATTTTTTCCTTTTGTTCACGTTCTTCCATTATTATTGCATACTCTGCTTCCTTAGCTGCAAGCTCTGCTGCTACCTCTATTCGTTTAGCCATCAAAATGGAGTTCGTTGAAGGTTGACTTGTAGTTGTGCTTGACTTGGAGCTGATACGTGAAACCTTTGATATTTCACTTTCCTTCACAGGAGTGCACCGATTTGATCCTTGTTCCATCATGATTTACATCAGTAACTAGAATCAATGGGCAAGCTGTTACTGTGACAGCTCGGTTGAAGAATAAAAGGATTTTACTCATGTACTGATGTTGTACTGTCTTTGATGGGGTTTATTGTCCGTACTGACTGCACAACAACGTAAGAGCTTGTTCTCCTTTTCAACCAGGTGTCAAACAACAAGTCAAAACAAAATGCCGAAAATAAAACAGTAACTGCGACTGTATATATAGATTAACCAATCGTTTAATCCTTCTCCGTTAGTGCCCGCACTCTCTCCCTCTGGGTCTCGGAGAGCCGAAACTTCTGGAAGGGAGAGCTGAAGAAGCCGGAGAGTCCAGACTCAGCGCAGGAGCGCCCCCTGCTGGACAAAGTAAACTAAAGTGGCCCCTTATAAACCGTGTACAAAGAAATGATCCATATTACAATAAACACAACTAGTACTAAGAAATACAAAATCAAATTATATCAGAATATTAATTAATTCAAATAACTGAGGCTTATTTACAAAGGTCATTAAGTCAAATTTCAATCTATTTAAGAAAAATGATACTCCTCAAATAGAACACTAAAATCAAATGCTGTTTTATATTTTTCCCTTGTTGTGAGAGTATATTCTGTAAAGATAAACATAGTGCCTAAATATTTTTATTTGTTCCAGGCTTTCAAGGCTGTTCCTGATTTGTTCATACCACAAACATTTTTAGGCATTCAACAAGGTGGTCTTTGCCTCAATCTGGAATAATAAATCTGTGCACATTAGAAAATAATTTATTGAAAGACCAAAAACTGTAGGTGGGCTCTCCATTCCAAACCTCTTCTCATTTTATTGGCTGCAAATATTAACATCATCTCACTATGGCAAAACCAGTTTACTACAGTTTAAAGTTTTAGAAAACGCTCAGGCACAGAACTGTAATATGTTTTAGGTTAAAACCAGTGGCGTAACTATAGTAGGTTCAGCAGGTGCGGTCGCACCGGGGCCTGTGAACTCCCGGGGCCCATCACTACCTCAGACCCGCCTCCTTAAAAAAATTTTAAGCATTAAAATCTAACCATCAAATAAAAACGTGCGTAATCCAGGTCTGCAGCGGTTTGCAGAAAGCTCCAGTAAAAAGAAAGCGGAGCGG
>JBBMFX010017919.1:0-12583 GCA_037832545.1 Rhabdalestes septentrionalis | reverse complement strand
CACTGATGCACTGATGCGTATCAACTATATCAGCTGCTTTGACATACCAATGCCAACAGCTCACTCGTTCCAAACCCTCATATCACACTGTGATATTCCTCTCCGAGCTCAGACACAGCCTGACTCTCTCTCAGCCTTGACTCATATACAAAGGGCAAGGAGCCGGCTCTTTTACAATGATTCTGTAAATGTAGGAAATTATCCACTCTGAAATCTGAAATATCACCCTAATTTGATTTAACATGCTTTGGCATGATTCAGAATCATTTTTAGAAAAACAATGAATATATAGTCATAATATAACAAGAATAATGCATATTTATTTTGATTATTAACAGGGCTTCCAAATGATTAAAATAATGAATTGTGTTTAATTGCATTATTAGACTATTCTGTTCCGTAAATTACAATTAGTCCCAATTGTTTTCTTCTCAGGATTTTTTCATTAGTAAAACAGAGCATATGAGAGGAAAAATAAGCTTGTGTATAACTTTTAAATAAATCAAGAAACTAAATTTCATCATGTAAATGCAGGGTTTGTTTGAATCTGAGTATGTAAATCACATGATTTTGACATAGTGGACATATGTCAACTCCTCTGTGCTTGCAGCCTCTTTATCCAAAGGTTTCCTGCAAGCACTTTAAGGGGCATTATCTAAATTTGGCTTTATTATTGGAACTTCGCAGTTTAAGTCATACAAGTGTTGGCTTCTCCCCCCATTTTGAGCCTGTTTGCCAAAAAAAATGACGGTTAGTTTCCCCCTCCAAGCACAATGAACTGTCCAGTGACTTTGTGTTATTATTTAAAATGCATCAGAGTTTAAAATGTCGTGACTCCTCATGACTCATATAGGGTAAAATTATCCAGCCCAAAAAGCTGAATTTGTTTGAGAAGGCAAGGATTCTAGCATAACATATGGCGTGTGAGCAGCTGGGCTTCAGCCTGGACTGCACTGGAATGCTAGTAGGGTCAAACTAGGAAAATGTCATAACTTTGATAGCCCTGACTGTTAATATTTATTTATTTAAACATGTACTGAAATGACTGGTTTCCATTATTATGTTGAACATAACAAAGGTGTCATATCAAAGGAATTGTTCCTTTAATATAGGCTTAATGTTCAATTTAAGCAGTGGATTTAAAAAAAATGCATCACACATTGCTGCCCCACATCCAGTCACACTCCTGACACGCAGCTACAAACGCTTCTGTACACGCCCTGCTGTTAGAGGGGGCCAATGAACTTTTACCTCTGTTATAATTATGCCTCCGTCCCGGTGCAGCGTCTCTATTTCTCCCCGCTGTCTGCTTCTGCAAGCCACGTCATGTGCACACAGGCGCTCGATGATTTGCAGATAAGCAGGCGATCGGCTGGCGGGACGCTCATCAGGAAGTGGTGCGTGCACAAAAAACTACTTTAAATGTAAATCTGCCACAGACGTGGGATTGAGATTCATCGCCCACATGGCCAAATCTGACACTGCTCCCCTCTATCTCTCTGTCTCTCTCGGTCTCGCACTCTCTCTCTCTCAGTCTTTCTCTCTGTCTCTCTGCCAGACCCATGCCATCTGGACCCTCTGTACCCCAACGCTAACTAGGGCTGCAAGCAGGCATCGTTCATCAAGTCAGATATTCTTCTATCATGTCAGCTACGGACACAAGTTTCTGCATCAAAACATGGTTTCCTTAACAAAAGTAAAGTTTTACTTTGTAAAACTTCAAGCGTACAAGTGGCATGCAAAAATTTACTGTTCATTATCTAAGTGAAGAATGTGGAGAATATAAACTTAGAAAATCAACAATCTATGTAAAATATTGAACATACTCAATTCTGCTCACATACACACCTAGTTACAGCCACAAAAATGATTATATGACTACAAAGTCAATTATGAAGAAAGAGTTCTCTAATGGGTTCTGACAGTGTTTCACAACCTTTGTCCTGAAAACACTCTTTACTGCACATTTAAGCGCTTTATTTTGCTCTAACACACCCACTTGATAAAGAGGTCATTAGTCAGATTGGTGTGTTGGGAGCATGAAAACACACAAAATGTACAGTGGAGCCGAGTTCCAGGTTTTAGGAGCTGTGGGTCCGAAATGTTCCTAATGCACATGCATTTCATAGTGCATTCCAACAGGTTGCAATAAACAACAGGAAACGTAGATGGTGGTATGGCTTCTACTGTGGTTTTGCACCACAAAAATAAGAGTTTAACCGCCACACAAATAGAAATAATGAGTAGTCGCATGCCTGCTGCTGACGGCTGGGTACCGCACTGAGTTCTGTGTAGGTCAGGCCACAACACACACATGCACATGCAATATACAGTACAAATCAACAGGTTGCAGACACCTGACTGAATCTGTCATCTCAATTTTGCCCAATCTTATAACTTTCTTGCATCGTTGGACAGCTCTGGATGGAGGAGAACATTACCTGTCAATTTGGCTACACCTACATATACAGGCTGGCATCACACATGAAGCAGAGAAAGAGGACCATCCTACTCATCCCAAGAGAGTGAGGCCAATCATGATCCTATGGAGTTTTTTGGCCTCTGTATAATTCCATGTATTCACTCCTATACAGTCTCACGCAAAAGTTTAAGTTTAAGTGATGTTCAGAATCTGCCTTAAATGTCCAAAAGTTTCTAGCCATCTGCTCATTCAATATTTCTTCAGAAATCAAGAGCATTAGTAAGGAGTCTGCACTCCCTTTGTTGCAGTACCAGACTCGACTCTTGTATGATGCTGTTGGTGAGAATTTGATTGCATTCAGCTACAACATCACTAAAGTCTGTTATTTTGTTCATTGTTCATTCTGAATCACAAATGTCACACCAATAGTACCACATGGATCTCGGTCACTTCAGAGAACGCAGTTCCATTGCTTCACTGTCCAATGACCAAAATAAATAATTCATATAGATCCACACAAAGACTCAGTGGCAGCTACTAAATCCAAGTCTCCCCCCTCTCTCCCGTTCTCAATCTCTCTCTGTCTCTCTCTCTCTCTCAATCTCTCTCTGTAGTGACTGCCTGAGAACTGACGCCCTTCCAGCACAAAACAGATGTTCCCAGCGCGGTTATCTCGATGGGAAAAAAAGGCAGAGACAATTTAAAAAGAATATAAATAATGCTGCTACACGTGGCATCTGCCCCTTCCAGACCTGGGCTGTGGGGGGTGGTGCAGGGTGGGTATGGGAGGGGCCCGTGCCTGCCTTATCTCAGCAGCACCAGGCTTGGCTCTGCCTGACAAGTGTCAGTGATGGGACAGCTGATAGCCAGGACCGCGCTCACTGCTCACCTCAGAGATGGAGACAGTGAAAGAATAATGGACGTACCGGGCCGGGAGCGGTGCAGTGACATCACTGAAGGAAACACATTGTTTTAAATCTAGATTAGGTCTCTGTCTGTCCAGACCCGGCCCGAGCGAAGGCTAATCTCAGTTCATTTCTCCCCTATAGAGCCGAGGCCCGTGTTGCCAGACGGCGTCAGCTAGCAAACAGCTTCGCTCTGGTTGTCCAGAAGAGGAATAACATGCTTGTAGCTGGCTTTAATTAAAGCTTTTGAAGAGCAGGCAAGCGTGTATGAATAAATGAGTGAACCGGCCGGCCTGTGAGTGTTCGTCAATGGTGTGGCTCCGCAGGTTGTGTGTATGTGTGCGTCCAACTTTGTTCATTTTTTTACACTTCCGGGACAAAAGTATTCATGTGGGTGGGCCCCTGTCCTTTCATGGTGTCTATGGTGGAAGGCAGGGACAATTCTCCTCTCTTATCACACCGTGTCCTCAGCTTCACTTTTGGCCAGTTTGTATTTTCAAGGGGTTTATAACCCTTAAACAAGAAGTTTTGCTTAAATCTTTGTCTTATTTTCTTTTTTTATTTGTTTGGATATTGTCAGAAAGGGGATGTGTGGGACGGGACTATCTCTAAAGACTTTTTACAGCTGCTCATCTGTTTCATCTGAAATCAGTAACAGCCTCTAATCAATAGGAAAAGCATGTGAGGATCTGACTGCATTCATTCACATGTATTAGTGTATTATTGAGGTCAGGCACTGGTATTGAATAATTAGGTACCCCAAGTACCCCAATTTGCTTCATCCCCCCAGAAAACACTGCTCCACTGTCCCAAGTCTAACACTGGGGGACTTTAGTTATGACGGCTCTCTTGCACTGGTGCTTACCGTTGGCTGTGGCATCACTGGGGACTAAACTTAAAAAAATGGGACAACAATTGGGCTAGAACTTTATATAATTGGAAAAATCCTGTCTTAATAACAGTGCTTCCTAAAATCATACATTGGAGCCAAAAGCATATATTTCTAAGAACACATGATCTCATGTTCTTGCATTGTATAAAAACATGTGTGTTTGTGTGTCTGTGTGTGGGAGAATGAGATGGGTGCAAGACCGAACTCATTCACCAATCACACCCTGTCCACCACCTACCCTTGGGAGCTAATTTCATTTTTTTTGTCAGTGTTTTCACAAAACATATCTCGCAGGCCTGGCAGCGTGAAAGCAATACACATGTGTGCGAACAGATAGGTCTGTGCATTTGAGTGTGAGAAACAGAGACAATGCATGTCTATATGTGGCTCGACTGCTGCGCCCTCTGTTCTAATCACGTTTGCTTGTCTCCTCCTGTCCTTAAAAAATGCATGCCATGTCCTCTCTGCTTCCTGCCAATACATCTCAGGCTGTAATATTTGCTAATTTTAACGAGCGGTGACAGAGCGCCTTCCTCTAGCTGCCTCAGCTCCAGATTGCTGCTGGGATTATTCTAAATGAGCTCGATCTCCTCCGCTTTGCTCCGCCGTTCCCGCGCCGCACCTTCTGTGTTTGCCTTCTGATTTCCTGCAGCAGTTACTTATTATGACATTTGGCAAAGAGGATACTTTGTACTCTCAATAAAAACCTGGGCGTGAGGGAATTGCTTCCTGCTTAATTTCATGTAGCAGCTCTGAAATCTCTGAACCCATGAGAACTACCTACCCCCCACCCCCACCCCCACGCAAAGGAAACCTCGCTCGCACAATTAAATCTAAAACTGCCCCAGCACTCAAAACATCACCAAGCTAAAATAGGTTAGATTCATTAGATTCATAAATTCATTTTCAGTGACTCTTCCGCAGTTCCAATTAGATCACAAAGAAGTCATTAGACTACTATTCTAAATATGTGCATAATAGCCTATGTATTAAGTCTTCAATGGAATTACATAATGTGCTCTTTTTGAGCTGCCTCTTTGAGGAACTTGCTACGCATGTACAGCACAAGACTACATTACTCTTCCTCCCTTAAGGGAACCGAAACCACATCATCCAGAGATCCATGCTGCAGCCAGGCGGATGTTTATCGTTGCCGCAGACAAGGAATCTCGTGTCATTTCTTTTTATCCTGATTTATACATTTGTTTATTTATTTCTTTTGAGTTATTTATTTATTTTCCACTGAGTAATTTCACTCACAACATGGTTCCCCAAGCAGGGGGCAAGCAAGGGAAGGAACGACAGGGAGAGAGAGACAGCAGCTTATTAACCTGTGGAGAGCACAATTCTCCAGGCTGAGCTTAAGATAGTCAGAGAGAACACAGAGCAAGAGAGAGAGAGAGAGAGAGAGAGAGAGAGAGAGAGAGAGAGAGAGAGAGAGAGAGAGAGAGAGAGAGAGAGAGAGAGTGAGCAAATGAGAGAAAGATAAGAGAGAAAGAAAAGAGTGAGAGAGAGTAAGATAAAGAGAAAAAGAAGAAAGAAGAGAGTGAGAGACTTAGAGAGAAAAGAGACAGAAGAAAGAGTGTGTGAGAGAGAGAGTGAGAGAATTAAAGTAAGAGAGGAGAGACAGAAGAGAGTGAGAGAATGAGAGAAAGAGAAAAGACAGAAGAAATAGCGAGAGAGAGTGAGAGAATGAGTGAATTAGACAAAGCAAAGAGAAGAAAGAAGAGAGAGCAAGAGAGAGAGAATAAGAGAAACTGAAGAGAGAAATAAGAGAGTGAGACAGAAAGAATAAGAGAAAGAGAAGTGAGAAAGAAGAGAGATAGAGAGAATGAGAGAGAGAGAGAGAGAGAGAGACAGTGAAAGAAGGAGGGAAAGAGAACACTGACATTTACTGCTGTCAAACAGAGAGAGCAGTCTGAGAAAGACTTGTAAAAAGATCACATCATTCTCCTACACCCGGCTAACAGGCATGGCTTACGCAAGTCTTTTTCCCGCTCATCCCATTTCTGACAACATCCAAGCCTGTAATAAAAAGGAAATAAGGCAAAGATACAAGCAAAGCTTCTAGTTTACGGGTGATAATGCCTCTGAAAAGACGAACTGGCCAGAAGAGAAAGCAATAAAACAGTGTGGTGGGCCCGAGTCTCTCTGAGACAGACGAGAATCGTCCCTGCCTTACACCACAGCATTCATGAAAGGACAGGGGCATACATGCATTAATAACAAGAATAATAATTACACAACAAATAATATCTGAAAAGACTGTCACTTTTCTCTCACAGTTCTGTGGTCAGATTCTACCTTTTCTGTCTTTTTCCTGTTCTAAAGTAATTGTAGACTTGTGGGGACAGGATCTTTTTCTTTTTAGCCATAGGTTCTTAACTAAATATAAATCACATGCTGTATTTTTATTTTTTTTTATTACTGAAAAACTATTTTAAAATGTAGTCAGACTAGAAGATAAGAAACAAGGAAAATTAACAACACTACATGTGCCTGAGAGAGGGGTGAAGTGTCCAGCCCTTGTGAATTGATGAAAGGGCAAGCTGTGCATTTGTCTTGATAGATAGATAGATAGATAGAGAGAGAAAGAGAGGCACAGAGAGAGAGAGAGAGAGAGAGAAAAGGAGAGACAGAGAGAGAAATGGAGAGAGAGAGATACAGAAAAAAAGAAAGGAGAGAGAGAGCGTAAGAGAGAGAAAGAGAATGAGAGAGAGAGAGAGAGAGAGAAAGAGAGAGAGAGAGAGAGAGAGAGAGAGTGCAAGGAGTGTGGGGAGACCAAGGACATTTTGGCCCCCCATCAGAGCAGGTGCCAGCTTGGGTTTATAGATCACCTGGGCATGGCCCTCACTCGCTCATCCTTAGCTGTCATCCACTCCTCTATCCCTCCATTTCTCCATCCCTCTGCCCTGCCAGCCCCGGACCCATCGATCCCTCTCTCACATCCACAGCCACGCAGCCAGCTATCGACTGCCTTATGATTCATCTACAATGCAATTCTGCAAGCTAAGGGAGACGAGAGCGAAAGAAAAGAGACAGGAGAAGAAAAGAAAATAGAAAGACAAAAGATGTGAGAAAGAAGGCAAAGTAAGGAGTGAGCGTGAGTAGGGAAAGAAAAGAGACAATACAGAAGGAAAAGCGAGGAAGAAAAAAGGGGGAAGTCTGAGTGAGAGGGCCAAGGAAGGAAAGAAACGAGAAATAAAAAGAGTGAGAGGGCAAAAAAGGCAAGAAAGAAAGAAAAGAGAAGTGCGAGCGAGCAATGAAGGAAAAGGGCAAACTTTAAGGTGTTTAGTCAACCCTGAACAATAACGTTGCAGCGAGCTGAACAAAGAGGGTCATTTCAGAGGATGGGAAAGTCACCATAGGTGGACGTGGGGTGGTGGGGTTTCAGGTTGAGAGCGAAGGGGAGTTAGAGGTGGTCTGCTGGTGTCCCAGGTCGGGGGTCATATAATGGAGCTGCAATTGAGCTGTAGCTCTCCCTGGGTGGTGGAGTGCATCAAAGAGTCTTTTGCACCTTTCACCCGCCAATCACATCCCCACTCTCAACCGCCCCACCGGAGCATCACAGAACTAATTGGAGCCTTGGGAGCAGAGCTTGTCCTGCGCTGTCTCACATTTCACACTCATGCACCAACATATACACGCACACACAACACACACATAGATGGACACACATAGACTGAGCTTTGTGTAAACCACTGTTCAGGTACATGAGTGAGAGGGAGCTGAGTGGCCGCTGAGAGCCACATAAAGAGGACTCCATTACCCCTTCTGTAGTACATTCGGGGCCTGATCCATTGAGGCGGGTTAGACAGCAGAGTGGACGAGAGCTGTGTATGAACAGGGGATGGCCTGGACTCAGAAACATAAAAGGCAGAGGACCACCTGGTAGAGTTGCATGGGGGGCCTCTCTGTAGAAAGTGAAACACAGCAGCCACACAGGCCCAGACTTTCTTAGCCTCCTGGTGGAGCTGTGCAAGGGGGTCTTGTTGTGCAGGTGAAACACAGCAGTCTCCGAGGCAAGGGACCTCCTGGTGGAGCTGCACTATGGGCCTCGTGAGTAACTCTGGTATGTAGGAGCCCCAATATGATCAGAAACGACAGCTATAAAATGATTATATAAAATGATTACATTTCCAGCCCCAATTAAATTTTTCAGGACCCTCTGTGTGAAAATGGTCCCTGCACATATGACCTAAAGATGTTTATAATATATATACTGGTGTAGGTAAACAAGACAGTCTCATCACAGCACATTTTCCTCCAGGTTAGAGACAAAACTTAATATTAAAGTGCCACTTATTTAAACATGTCAATAATTTTGAATGAAATTCTTAAAAAAACTTTTAAAAGTTTCAAATTCATATGTAATTACAGAATGCTATTGTAAGCACTGCATTCTTCTTACACCACTGGTCACTCCAAATAAGTGTGACTAAGAGTTAAAGAATCATGATGGAAATGCTGGCGCTGAAGATATTTGTGCATTCCCCCATTAAATATATATACACAGTAACTCATGCAAGTACCTGTCAAACATTCTATCAATAAACCCTATCAATAAACTATCCGCTGACAGTAAAGTATGGAAAAAAAGAAAAAAAGAAGCCAGAGCATGGTTTTCAGGGCCAGCTAACGGTGTGCTAAATTAGGATTATCTGGCCTCCGTGTCAGTCAGTCAGAGGAAAACTCCCACATGGCTTTTCAACAGATTAATCACCCACAATCCTATCCGCTCTGCTCTGCTCTGTTGGCCGACTGCATCCTTCCAGCGCATCTCAAAAATCAGTGAGGGAATCTCGTTTTCACAAAAAGTTTTTCCCCCTCCAGTCTGAACCTGTGAGCTCAGAAAAGTGAAGTTCAGCAGCCCTCCTGAGTGGTGCAGCAGTGATGGTGAAATACAGCAACCTAACAGACAAAGGGCCTGCTGGTGGAGCTGCACAAGGGGCCTCAGTAAATACAGTGATAAAAGAAGTAGAATGGTAAATATATGATGGTATATATATATACTATGCACGTGTATATGCCATTCAAGCCCCCGCCTTGACTCAGGAGCCTGACCTGTATCTTGGGATGAGTTCCATCTCTAAAATGTAAGCAGCTGAAGAACGGTAATAGAGTGCTTTAGGACGAAATCTTGAGGCTGTGGAATTAAACATCCTTTCACTGACATTTAGCCCTGCACTCCACCTGCCATCAGCCACTCAGACACACCAGGGGGAATGCCAATCCACATTGCTACTTGCGCAGAGTGCGTGTGTATGTCTGTGTGTGTGTGTGTGTGTGTATAGTGAGACACACAGTTTAAGGGGAAACCTGTCACTCATTTGCCTCTGCAGGGAGAAAAGACGAGACAGAGGCAGAGACAGAGAGTGTGCTTGCGTGTGTAGGGGGGGGGGGCGGTAAAGAAAAAGAGGAAAAGGGAAGCTAATGAGGGTGAGATTGCAGTGCACCCATCCTCATGTTGGGGAGATGCAGTAAAAATGAGGTAGTGGCCTCGACACTTTAAGACTATCATTAAACTTTCCCCTCGCAGCGTTTATGAGTGCCTTTGTGTGTTGGTGGAGGAAAGGGCTCGTAAAGCCGAGCTTTTGTCTTGTTGCGATCAATTTATTCCCCTTCGTTAGGGGCGAAGACTCCATCCGCTTATGATGTCCTCAAACGTAGGCTGTAATTACAGGACGGTTCCACTTTTATTGACACAACTTTGCTGTTTTAATTAGGCTTTATAGGTTCATAGAGGCACAGGAACGAGCCACAATGTCATGCAGAAATAGTCGATGGAGCATCTATTTTAGGCCCCGGCTTTATGTAGAGATCTATTTTATGGAAATCTATGCTAAAGAAAGCCTGGCTGTGAGCTGAGGTGAGGTAAAGAGAGGGAAACAGGAGAGCTGGCCGTGTTCAGCCACTGACCACTTGGGACACCTGTCGACAAGTAGAACGGAGGATAGTACACTGAAATTAAGAGTTTGTTTTTGTATCTTTAACACTTTAAAATCTAAAGCTATTATTGTCACATTTGCCACTGTATGATCTAATGACATAATAATTAATTGTAATTATGTAGTTATGTAATAGTTGCATAGTTATTACATATGAATTGACAACATTAAATTTACCCTTTTTTTAACAGTAGTGCATTTGTATTTAACTCTTTATTTATACATTTTCTACAAGAAGCAAGACAAAACGATCCCACAAGAAAAAAAGAAATACATAAAATACCTAAATAAAGGAACTAAATAAAATAAATAAAATAGATTATCAAATAAACAAATAAGACATGAATAAAAAGGGAAAAAGTGGGGTCACAGCCAATATCACACAGTTAGTTGGACTATCACCTGGTCCCATCCTTCATTCTTTTTATAGTCCATCTATTTAGTCCCAATTCCCCCTCTTTAGTTTAAAATCAAAAGGAGTGAATCTGCATTTCTGACATGTTTCCAAATGACAAGCGGAGACAAATTTGTTGTACTTTTCAGTGCGAAAAAGAATGTTTATCAAATGAAATTCTGACTGCAGTGTTGATTGAAAGTTCTGTTTGTTCCAAAGTGCTAAGAGTCAGCAATAATTAAACAAAAAGGAAAGAGAGGCGTTTCAAGGAGTGCACACTATGGGGGCCATAGAAGGATTAAAGGATTAGTAATAAAAATGGCAGCAGTGGAGAAAATGGTGTATGGTGTGTTATTTTGTTTGTATTTGGGGATTGAAGAGTGATAAGATGGAGGTCAGAGGGTGTTTTTTACAGTGCTTGTGTGTTTCTGACTGTATGTGCATGCGTATGTGGGTGAAGGTGACCTCCAAGGGAGAAAAGGCCGCCTGCTTGCTGGGCCGAGGTGACAGCGGCCCACCTGTCCAGGTGCAGAGCCACACGGCCCCCATCTGCACCCCTGCAGGACGCCCTCTCCCCCAGGACTCTGTGACCGCCACTGTCAGGCCCCAAAACAAGGCTGGCCGCCTGTCCATTCTACCAGGCCGGCGGGGCGGGAAGCACAGCTCCCCCTGTAGGCCCTCACTGAAATAAGGATTTTGATTAAATCTGCTTTTTATTACAGTAATAGGAAGAATAAATCTGGCCTTGGATTTCAGGAACTTTTGATGAAACACCAAGTAATTTTTCCTGACCCTGTGTACATACTGAGATTTTAAAATGATTCAGGAATAACAGTATCCCATGAAGTATCAGACACCAAAAGAACAAGTGTATTAGAGATCATTTTTAAAAATACAGTATCGTTAGAGGCAACTGTGTAATGACTCCTACTCCAGTGCAAAACTAAAGAAGCACACTTACGACACCAAATAGGTCTTGTCTGATTTGAGGTAGGGGGAGATTTTTGTAAATCTGACTTTTTTACCAACTTCTTCTTAGTTCAGCCGAGCCGTGCTTTCCAAGAAAATCAATAGAGGGCAAAGGCCGTGTTCAGTGCAGATTCTCAAGAGCAAAACTGACTCCAAATCAAACTAAAGTCGTGATTAAAGCACACATGCATACACAAAGACAGACACACACACACAACACAGAATCTGTTTTGATCTCTCCCTATACTGTTATCTTTACGTATCCCCCTCTGGCTCCACCCCTCTCTCCCACCTCGCTATGTCTTAAGGATAAAGCCTCTCTGCCTTTTCTGCCTGCGGGCCTCAAGGCTACACCAGGAGCTGTGCTTTGAGCGTCCAGTGGTATAGACTGTGCTGGGGAGAGGAGGCCTCCCAGTCTGCCCGGCCGGCTCTGATCTCCACCACCGCTCCGGTGCCAAGCTTGGCATGTTTACCCTGCTGCCTGCACCACCCAGCCATTCTACCCGGGAGCCAGGGGGCGAGTGAGTTGGGGGGGGGAGGATGAGCGAGGTTGTCTCTGAATTCAGTTTCTTGTGGAGGCGGGGAGAGAGAGACAGAAAGAGAGAGAGAGAGAGAGAGAGAGAGAGAGAGAGAGAGAGAGAGAGAGAGAGAGAGAGAGAAACAAGAAATGGGGAGCAAGAGAGACAGAGAGAGAGAAAAAAGAAAGGGGGAAAAAGAGAGTGACAGAGAAAAACAGGAAAGGGAGAGCACCATATAAGCAGAGAGAAACAAGAAAGGGAGAGAGAAAGACATAAAAGGCAATAGAGAAGGGGAGAGAGAGAGTGACAAGAAAGGGAGAGAGAGAGACAGTTAAAGGGAGAAAGAAACATGGGGATCGGAGAAGGTGAGAGAGAGCTGGAGAAACAAGAAAGGGGTAAGAAAGAGAAACACCATGAAACAGAGAAGGAGGAGAGAAATAAAGAGAGAGAAAGATGAAAGAGAGACAGGGAGAGAGAGAGAGAGAGAGAGAGAGAGAGAGAGAGAGAGAGAGAGAGAGAGAGAGAGAGAGAGAGA
>JBBMFX010017874.1:0-12586 GCA_037832545.1 Rhabdalestes septentrionalis | reverse complement strand
CAACTTCATAGCCAACTAGCAAGTCTGGTATAATGGCTATAAAATAAAACCTGCATAATATATGTGCCACAACACCACAGCTAACTGGTTTATTTAACGTTACAGTGTAGATTCCTAAAATCAACATGAGTTTAAGAGACTTTCATTTAAGTTAACTTACTTAAATGTGTGGGTGGTTAGCCTTTAGATGACGCTTCAGGTTGGTGGGGTTATTCCCTGATATTTTATGTCTGCAGTGCTTCCCGTCAGTTATAAAGACACATTCTGACTTTTTCTCAATGTCTTTGTAAGTAAAATACGACCAAATATCGAGCCTCTTCCTTCTAGCTAGCATTTCGTCAGCGCGCTTTCAAGTCTGGAAGAAATCTCTGGTGTTTGATATTGTGTTGTTGCTAAATGTAGCTTCATGTTGTATCCACAGGCAGGCAGCAGCAGCACGAATGCATTCGCAATATTTTGAAGGCGTAAAAGTTGAATTACTATCTCATGATGGAAAAAGTAGAGATGATTGCAGACGAAATTGAGAAGAGATTTTATCTTAGATTTTATTTTATAAAAAACATTTTAGTCTCGTCTTTTTTCGTCAACAACAATGCATGTTAATTTAGTCTTAGTCAGCATTTTTGGACACTGTTGCCGTCCTGTCATCGTCTCGTTTTAGTCATGGAAAAAAGTCGTTGACAAACATATTTCGTCTCGTCTCGACTGACGAAATTAACAATACCCCACAGTCACCAGGTCTCAACCCAATAGAGCATCTTTGGGATGTGATGGAACGGGAGCTGGATGTGCATCTTACAAATCTCCATCAACTGCAAGATCCTATCCTATCAATATGGAACAACATCTCTAAAGAATGCTTTCAGCACCTTGTTGAATCAATGCCACATAGATTTAAGGCAGTTCTGAAGGTGAAAGCGGGTCAAACACTGTATTAGTAGAGTATTCCTAATGATCCTTTAGGTGAGTGTATATCTGTGTATCCTGCATTTTCATATCTGAAGCACACTAAAGTGTGATACAGTCTCTGTTGTGATATTTTTGGAGAACACTCTTGTTACAGAAACCCAATCCACACTTTAAACAATGACAATGTTTCTGTCCTGTGTGAATGGCCTGGTGTGATCTGAGACCCCTATTATCTTTAAAACACTTCCCACACTCTGAGCACTGATACATTTTCTCTCCAGTGTGAAAGCGCTGGTGAAGTTTGAGATTATTCTTCAGGCTAAAATTCTTCCCACACTCTGAGCACTGATATGGCGTCTATTCAGTGTGAATGAGCTGGAGTGTTTTGAGATTACTCTTCTGACTAAAACTCTTCCCACACTCTGAGCACTGATACAGTGTCTCCCCAGTGTGAATGCACTGGTGTAATTTGAGAGTACTAATAACTAAAACACATTCCACATTCTGAGCACTGATACGGGGTCTCTCCAGTGTGAATGTGCTGGTGTAATTTGAGAGTACTCATAATTAAACTCATTCCACACTCTGAGTACTGAGACAGTTTCTCTAGTGTGAATGTGCTGGTGTCTTTTTAGATGAGCTAGATGGTTCAAACTCCGTCCACACTCTGAGCACTCATACGGTTTCGCTCCAGTGTGAATGTGCTGGTGGTGTTTGAGGGTATCCATCTTTATGAAACTATTTTCACAGTCTGAGCAGTAATATGGTTTCTCTCCACTGTGAGTGCGCTGGTGTGTTTGCAGATTATTAGTTGGTTAGAACTCTTCCCACACTGAGCAATGATACAGTTTCTTTCCTGTATGAATGTGCTGGTATAGTTTGACTATCAGTAAACACCTCCCCCACTCTGAGCACTGGTAAGGTGTCCTGTTTGTGTTAATCTGTGAGATGATGTGTTGTTGAGAAAGTTAGTAGAGGACATTTTCTGAAGACTGGGGCTTCTGAAAAATGAAACCTCTCCTGAGATCAGCAGTGTTAAATATTCCTCTCTGTTGTTATGTTTAAGGGTACTAGTGGTTCCACAACCCACAAACCCTCACAGTGGCGTTCACTGATGTAGTTGTTTAACTAAATTTCACTGTGAACTTCTGTGTGCTGTAGGACCAAAATAATTACAAGTGATCAGTTCTTTCTGTAAGATAAACATAAAACAAGGTAAAAAAATCGTAGCCAGGTTAAGAGATTATTAAGCAACACAAGACACTTGTGACTCTTTGAACCTATAGCTTGATACATTTATAACTAAATCCCAGCAACAGATGTACTTGAGCTGAAAAAGACCAAGTCCCTAGAATAGTATGCAAGATACAGTGACACCTGAAATTATTCACATACTGTCACGGGAAAAAGCGCAAGCCTTCACTTGTGAACTACCTCTAAAGAGGGATCTTGGACACCAGGGGCCTATACTACGAAGCGCGATTTCTGGCTTATCACACTAAGTTCGAGAGTAACTTGGTAAGTTCATGACTAACCGGTACTACGAAAGTTGAACAGGTTTATCAGGAGGTATGTTGCTGCGGCAACTTAAGCGTTGGGGCAATCATGGTCCGACCAGAATATGTTCTAACTTACCTCGCTCTTCAGCGTAAACCCGCCCCCGCAAGCCCCGCCTCTCCATACAATTCACTTCTACTGACGCAACGGTGTATCTGAATGATCCACTGGACCTTGGCGCACGAATCGTGAGGGGCTCTCTCTGCAGGGCGAGGTTTTTTGGAGACCTCCAGAATCCTCTGTCATATCCGGACGATATTCCCTATGAAAGGTATATATTCTCAGCTGAGGGAATCCATTACGTTTGTCAGCTGATCGGGCCAGAGGTCTGTAATGCCACTCGCCGGAACAATGCCCTCACAATTGAGCAGACAGTCTGCATTTCACTGCGCTACTTAGCGTGTGACCAGTTCATGTATTCCATCGGTGATGCTGAAATCTGAGCAAGAATACTACTTGCCGTGCAGTTCGCAAGGTGGTATGTCTAAACTGTTGGATGCATTTGTGGGTTTCCCTGGCTATTTAAGTGCACTGAAGATTAAAGAAGGGTTTTATGCAATCGCAGGGAATTCACTACAGTAGACTAATGTATCTGCACAGACAACGTGATCATTAACCTGAACACATTTTCCCATAGGATTTCCAAGAATCATAGGAGTCACTGACTGCACACACATCCCTATTGGAGAGCATGAGACTGATCATGTGAACCGTAAATCCATTCACAGCATCAGTGTACAGGTATCTTTACTAATTGATCTGTTTATATGGAGTATATCACTTTTCTGTTCTGATATGTATTGTGTTTGTTTCATCCTCATACCATCTAGAGGGCATCTCATATTTCTTCCCCCTTTTACTGACAAGTTGTTAGTCCTTTTCTCACCCCATATAGGCTGCTGGTGTACCCTGTTGTAAATTATGTCCTTGTGAAACACTATGGCACTTTTTTATTCTTGAATGTCATACAAGACCAGGCTTTTGATGTTACAATAGCAGAATGAACTAATTACTTAGACTACCTGTGACCACCAGCTCATGGTGACAAGCTTGGACGCACAGTGGCCAGGCTCAGTCCACTGACCACATTTTTAGGGAATCTACACTATCCAAATGATTTGAGGAAGGTAATGCAATCTGCATTTTAAAGACTTGTTGAATCAGGTTGCACATGACAATCTCTCTCCATTTGTTCACAGGATGTTTTGATGGCCTTCTGCTGGGGGACCGAGGATACACATGCCTCACTCACCTGCTAACCCCTTACTCTCAGCCTCAGACACGGCCACCATCCAAATACAACATGGCTCATGGCAACAGGAGGGGCAGAATAAAAATTACTTTTGGGGTCCTGAAGGCCTTTTGCATGCCTGAAGGGGCTCCGAGTGAAGCCAGAGGTATCAGGGCGTGCTGTGAGAGATGCAATCACAGAGCAGTTTTTCATATAAGAGGAATAATAAATACAGATTAACACAATGAAACTTTGTCTTTTGTCTTTATTTTTTTCTTTGCTCCTGTTCCAACAAATGGAAAGTGAAAATTCAGTAATGGCACACACATATGGATGACAGACAGGTGAACGTATCGCAATACCTTCTTTTCATGATCAAGCTTCTCAATTTGGAGCTTGAGCTTTTTAATTTCTAGTTCTTTTTTAGCCCAGTCTAGCTCCAGCATGCGCTTGTAAAGGCTGCACACACTGTTCCGGCCTACATAGGTCAAAAAGGTGAATCAGTACACACACAGTTTGAGCATGAACATTCATTTAAAGCAAAAGCAAGTGTACCCTTTCTGTTCGGGAGGCCCAAGAGGTGGCAGCCACAGGAGAAGGGGGTTGCTGCAACTCCTCCTAAAAGAGGATAATGCAAGTGACTACAAAGGTCATTCATAATCCACAGATATTGAATTGAAAGACATGCAGTGTCATATAATGTGTAGAACATTATAGTGATGTAATGTTCCTACCTGGATGTCTGTGTCAGACACAGCAGTCAATGTTTCCTCATCCTCCTGAGAATTAAAGAAGTACATTGGTCATTTCGCATCAATATGGTTCACACTTAGAGAAACATAGCAGTTTGCACACTCACCGGTACCTCAGGATCATAGGTGGTTTTGGTCTCTGCGGGCGGCTGGAGCAGCTGAATATTCTCCCCCTCCACTGAACACAACACATGAGATGTACCGTCAAGACTGCACAAATTTACACACAGTACAGTGTGATGGTGATATTACCCTACACATAAAGGGTGGATGTTCTTGTGCCACCTGGGTCTGACTGGACACCTCCCTCAACCCCCTCCATAATGGGCCTTCACCTCCCTCAACCCCCTCCATAATGGGCCTTCACCTCCCTCAACCCCCTCCATAATGGGTCTACACCTCCCTCAACCCCCTCCATAATGGGCCTTCCTGCCAAAAGCCAACACCTCTGCAGGTGTTCGGGGATCGAACCAGCAACAATCTCGCTAAGAGGTAATGACGCTAACTCCTGCGCCACTGTGTCGCCCACCTTTGCCTCCGATTCTTCCGTTTTTGTGCATCCATGTAATCGGTCTACCAGGAAACCATGCCCTGACAAAAGTGATTAAATGCTTAAATGCATAATGTTTTTAAATGAATTAATCATAATTAACCCTGTTACATTCCCACCCCTTATATATGTAATGGGGGCCAGCCTTCTCTCTTGGCTTTTGCAGCATTTGCTGCGTTTCCCGGTATCTTTATTTAAGTTTTTTTTTTATTATTAAAAAAATTTATTAAAGTTTGAAACCCTCTTAAAAAAGCTCTTGCTCTGCTTGAGAAAAAATGAGCTCGCTCTTTTGCCTTTTTGTCAACCAATCGAAAGGGTTGTGATCAGTGTTTCTACTCTCGATACATGTCGCCTTTTAAACCCACGCAGGAACGCGCAGTAATCCTAGACAACTCTATCCAGCCATACTAATCATCAACAACAGGTGTGCTCGAAGAACCAAACTATCCGCATCAAGATTAGCAAGATGATCTCATCTTGGATGTGTCAATTCATCCGGGATGTGTGAATATATATAATACACATATGTGTGTATATGTATATATCTGTGTATATACATGTGCAAGGTACTTTTCTTTTCCCACAAATTGGATATATATATAAAGGCATGGGACTCGATTAAAATTAATTAAAGGCTTTGTAATTAATTAATCTTGATTAATCGCAGAAGAAAATTTGTTTTTTTTTTTACTTTAAAAGGTTTTTAGTGAGTGACAGAATCAAACAGTGGACATGGTAAACTCAAGCTCTTTTAATTTCTGAATTTTTTTTTTTAAAACTGCATTTCAACTCGAAACAGAAACACAAACATGATATACCTGCCTAAAATTGGGCAGATATAAAAATAAAGTGGTAGTTTACATACTTTTTAAATTTTTTTAAATACAATTTCAAAATGGTGTTGTCTTTAAATGGAGAAAACCCACGCAGTCATGGAGAGAACATGCAAGCTCCACACGGAGGATCTCTGCTCAAACCGGGGATCGAACCCGACACTCTCGTTATGAGATAACGACGCTTACTCCTGCGCCACTGTGTCGCCCACCTTTGCCTCTGATTCTTCCGTTTTTGTGCATCCACATAATCGGTCTACCAGGAAACTGTGCAGTGACAAAAGTGATTAAATGCTTAAATGCATAATGTTTTTTAATTAATGAATTGCAATTAACGCGTTAAATTCCCACCTCTTATATATATAAGGGGGGGCAGCCTTCTCTCTTGTCTTTTACAGCATTTGCTGCCTTTCCCGGTCTCTTTATTTAAGTTTTTTTTAAATTATTATTTTCTTTATTAAAGTTTGGAACCCTCTTATAAAACCTCTTGCTCTGCTTGAGAAAAAAATGAGCTAGCTCTTTTGCCATTTTTCAAACCAATCGAAAGGGTTGTGATCAGTGTTTCTACTCTCGATACATGTCGCCTTTTAAACAAACGCAGGGACACACCGTAATCCTAAACAACTCTATCCAGCCGAACTAATCCTCAACAACAGGTGTGCTCGAAGAACCAAACTAGCCGCATCGTAATTAGCAAGATGATCTCATCTTGGATGTGTCAATTCATCCCAGATGTGTCAAGCGACGTACGAAGAATACGCCCCAGCTCTCGAGACGATACATGATATTGGGATCATGAGACAAGATTATAATGAGATTGTTCAGATAAAGATGAATAAATGACTGGAAAAAGCCTTTCATTTGACTAAGAGTCAAAAACACAAAACAACACAGGTGCATAATTAAATCATGTAACTGATCACTGCAGTTATAAATATATAACCTCCCTCTATCACACATCAGACTCTATAACTCCTCCCTCTGTCACACATCAGACTATAATTCCTCCCTCTGTCACACATCAGACTCTATAACTCCTCCTGTCACACATCACTCTATAACTCCTCCCACTGTCAAATATCAGATTCTATGACTCCTCCCTCTGTCACACATCAGACTCTATAACTCCTTCCTCTGACAAACATCCACACAATAATCTGAGCAGTAACCTGATGCTACTCATTTATACAGTTTATTTTCGGAAATCTGATATTTTATGGCATGTGTGTCTAATTATTGTTTAAATGTATAAATAGTCTGCAGTTAACATTATTAGTTAAACACTTTAAGTTGTATTTGATTAGTTAAGACTTGAAAACCTGACTTCCTTTTCAATCAGTGTCTTTAAAACAATTGTTGTTTTAAAAATTAATTTTAAAAGTAATTCCTGAATGAGCCAAAGGTTGACTTTCTAAAATGGACTTACTGGACCTGTTGATGAACTTGTTATCGAGGTGCAGAGACAGTGTGGTCTCAACTAGAACCTCTGACTTCAGTTTACGGAGGCATTATTTATGAATCTCACTTCTGTTCATGAAGTTCAGGACAGAGGAACATCAGAATAATCCCCATCACAGAGCCTCAATTTCTCAGTGTGCTGAGAGTATTTTCCCCTCAGCTACTTCTTGGGCTCTTTAAGAGCCATCCTCCGAGTCTAATGGGTGTGTCACACTGACATTCTCTCTTCACCAAGGGCAGAATCATCTGGGTCCAGGTCAGTTTGTTCCAAAGTGTTTGGAATTCCCAGAACTACAGACAAAATAAGCATTGGAGACATTGGCTACATTGAAGTCTATGTGATTGAAGGCTGCACAGGAGGAGTGAACCCTGAGCATTAAGTGAGACAGATTGAGGCCTTTTATCCCAAAGCAGGAGGAAAAAAAACAGTCAAATTCAGAGACATTTTCAAAGCACAGCCTGGTATAAATGTCTCTGGTGGAAAAGTGCTGACTTTAGGAAACACTTAAGTGGGAAAAAACATTTATGGTTTACAAGTTCATTCTTGTCTGGGCTGAAGACAATTGCAACCAGATGTAGATTTCATACTGTTTAGCAATAAAGCTGCAATATGTTACTCTTACCTGAAAATCAATACATGTTAGATGTTGTTTACTGGTGAGCTATATTTTGGACTGGTCTGCAAGCTAGTCATATGGTCCTTGGGGGCACCACATTGGTAACCAGAGGTGCATCTTGCCAGCAGGCAGGGCAGGCAGCTGCTTGGTGCCCCCACACCACTAGATGGCGAACGAGAGCCCACATTTTAAACTACAGTGAATTTTTGCTTGGGGCCCCAACAGACCCTAGGATCGCCTCCGTTTGTGACCCCTGCTCAGGAGTCACTAATAAACCAAAACCTTTGGCACAAATAATGTAAAAAAATCAGGCTGTTTTGAACATTACGTTTGTAGTTTTCCCCACAGTGAGAGCAACACCACACATACCAACATACACACACACACACACACACCCCTTTACAGAGCCTTCCTCAGATTCACCTGTGATCTTCTAACTCACACAACCAGCAAATAAACACATCCACACACACACACACACACACAAGCACTCCCTTACACACCCTTTACTGAAAAAGAGAGCAGCCTCAGCCTATTCCAATAAAAGTGAAGCGTAAAGAGTAAAATGTTCTTCCTTCAACTCCCGTTTTTCCAAAACTCTCCAAAATACCCCCACTCATCCTGCTCCTCTTCCATCTCCTCCTGCTTCTTCTTCGGATGTAGTTTTTTTTTTTTTTTACTGGAAGCTTGCAAGCTTAATGCATTACAACCATTTAATGGGACTGGGAAGAGAGCACATTTGGATGTCAATTATATTAAATAAAATAAAAATAAATAATAATAACTACAGAATTGATATCATTTTCACTGCTTTGGTTGTAGACTGAGGTCCAGGTAGACTCAACTGGTTGTTCAACATAACCCTAAGTTTTTTGTGACCCTCCTTAAATTTCCTCTCTCTACAGAGTAATGCCTACACTTCAGAGTTACATGCTTTTCGGTTTCCATTTCTCTGCAATATTGACACACTCCAGTTTCATGTTTCCTATCGTGCATATGCCACTGTTCAAGCCTGTTTGTCCTAGTCTGAGTCTGGTGATCCAGGTTTCTTCTTGTGGTGTAAGTGTGGTTGTCCTAACTGCTACTTTTGATCGAATCATATAAGTGCCTACCCTTCTCCCCTTATCCCATTTATCTTGCCAGAGTTTATGGACAACATCTTTAATTATTGCTATAAATTCTGATTTACTAAGTGTTACCTGTACTTATACTAAGAGATTATTTTGCCAAATGGTCTACCTTCTCCTTACCCTCAATACCTGTGTGTGCTGGAACCCAACTGAACTGCAAAATTACTTATTCTGAAAATGGTCTGGTGTATTTAATCTAAAAGGACATGTGGACTTCCCAGTCTGGATTAGTCCCTAATGGATCATTAGGGAAGACAGAGTCTGAGCAAATTACTATATTATATGGCTTAACGTCTTCTACACACTGTAAGGCCATTGTAGTGGACACCAGTCCTGCAAAGAAGATTGACAGGTGGTCTGAGGTTTATCTTGGTATTGTGACATTATATTTTAGGATGTATTCTTTTGTCATAGAACCAACGCGTTCTTAACCAACTCATCTCTATCGTGAGCACCTCTATTGCTGCTCATTTTTTTTCATTTAAATTCAAATTGTTTATTTAAATACATATTGCTGCTAAATGTATTTGTTTATTTATTTAAATACATATTCAAATCATATCTACATTCGTGTCACTTGGTGCTCTAGACTAATGTATTCTCTTTAGGCTGGTGTTTTAGATTTTTTTACATTTGTATCATTTTTAATTGTACTTAAACGTGACATATATTTACATGTACTTTTTCTTTACTTATTTCTTATTTATTTTTGTGTCTTAATTCCTGTTTTTTTATATTCAAATATAATTGCCTAAAATAATCTGCAGAGTCAAATGGAGCAGTTCAGGATACATTTCACTGCGTGTTGTACTTGTATGACTATGCATGTTTCAAATAAAAAATCTTGAGCAGTTCTGAAATAGAAGAACAATAAACACTAACTACACGAGAAACACCATGTTTTATTGTGGCACCAATTTAGTCCATGTTGTGCTTTCCTGTTCCATTTGAGTACATGAAATAAGATTGAATGACAAAATGTGCCATGAATATATGTTTTTATTTATATCTGACAACGTTTATGGCTCCACATAATATTTGTCTCTCAAATATTGTGTTTAGTAGCCAATGTCTTCAATGATTTTATTGTCTGGAGCCCTGGGAACACCGGAGACTCTGGATCAAACTGTCCTGGACCCAGACGATTCTGTCCCTGGTGAGAAAAGATGAGAGAAGCTGAAAAAGGCAAGACTCTCAGCCCACTGTCATTGTGGATTATTCTGAATTTCTTTGGCCAGTATTTAATCTACCATAGTTAGTTTCACAAACTTGTTTTCAAATAGTTCATCCATAAACTGATGTGTAAATCTTAAAGTTAAGTTTTTTTTAAATCTGTCTTTGCACCTCACAAGTTCATTACCAGATCATGGAAATTAATTTTAGAAAGTCAGATTTTTGCTGCTGTTGTTACCCAGCATTAATTTAAGAATGACCAGGGAATACATCTTTCTACTTCTTGGTCTGTGACCAACATGGTCTCATGATCTACCATTACCACTGTACAGACTCAGGCTCAGACAGAGCTGCAGCACGTCCTTCCTGTTCTGGGATGGTCCGGTTCTAATTTGAAGCCATTACCCTTCTTGGTGTTGAAGTCGGGGAGAGGGACATTCTGCTCATCACAGTAAGGAGATTCACTGGGAAGTTTGAAGAATGTACATAGGAATACATTATTTTTGGTATCTTAGATATCTTTCTTAATTTTAATCCAAAGATGTTATTTCTACATAATGACCACCAGGGGACACACTGTATCCCAACCATGATCTGAAAAACACTGATTTAAAACCTAAGTTAACACAAAACACTGATCAGGAGGGAAAATTAGAGGAGAAGCATCTTTTCCTTAAGGAGCGATGACAAATAGAACAACATGTAACACTGCTGGACATTTATTGTTTGTTTTAAACCATATTTTTTGAAGAATCAGATTTTCAGTAGATCCTCATTCTGCAGCCCACTACTCGATCCCACTCAGTTCAAATTCAGATCTCAACAGAAACTTAAAGTACAAGCACGGGAGAGAGAGAGAAACGCCACACTGCTGCTGTTAGTCTGAACACAGGGCTGCCAACTCTCACGCAATGAGCGTGAGGTCTTCACACGCTCTCAAGTCACAGATCTGATTTCTTACTCTAAAAATTGGCAAATGAAGAATTCAAACAGACATGTTGTCTTCATACTACACACGAGCATGCGCAGTGCATATATATACTTGAAGTACAGTAAGCCCACTAGGACATCACATTACCTCCCCTTTTAGATTAAGAGTAATTAAGTACATCGTCTCAACAAGAGTACCCAACAGCAGTACAGTGCATCTTTACTGAAAAGTAAGAACTGTAACTTGAATGCCTTAATTTAATTGTAACCACTTTTCACCTGTAACTATTTATTAACTAGATTTACTAATCAACTTCTCTAAGTAATCATTAACATGAGCAATTAACTTTAAAGAGCTCTTTAATGTCACACTTAGTCCAGGTAACGCTGTGGCGGTCTTTTGGCCCGCATTGAGCGTTTCAAAGGCATTGTAAAAATTCTAAGACATTTGGTGCACAACTGCCACACAAATGTCTGACTGAATTCAAGCTGTTAAAACTTAAAAAAGCAAAGGCAGTTTCAGTTTGTTTGGTCACCAATATTAATGCACTACCTATAAACATTTGTGACCATGGTGCCATATAGCTTCAAAGAATTCTTCAACTAGTGTACAGTGTGCCAAGGCAATGTACTATATCTGAGGAAATCCCACTTCACATTCAGGCTGTCGATGCGCCTACCACAGAGGAAAAGAGACTCGTGGACTTTATCGTAAAGTTACAGGCATCTGAGGAGCATTTGGTGATATTTCTTCATCAATTTCCTCAAAATAATTGTTTATACACCATTGTTTGCATATAGGGTGTACTCAATAGGAAGCCCTCTAAATGGTTTCTTAGGCTAACGTCTTCCCTGGTGCCTGTGTACCTCGACAGTGAAGAACAACAAGACATCCTGTATGGCTATCTTAGAGGACTACTGCACAGGACACCAACACATCTGAGCTTTACAGATGAAGTGCAGTTCATCTGTGGTGTTCTTTTTCCAGAGGTATGCTGGACCAAATAACGTGTTTGTGTGTGCACAAAATCTACTGTATATAAACGGCATGCGGGTGCTACTCGTGTATGGACCCATATATAATGACTTGATGTTTTGTAATGGTATACTAGTACATTTAAATGAATCATTTTTTTCATAGGCGATCATTTATGCCCTGGCTAGCCTAAGAAATGTGTCTTTGCAAGATGCTGAGCAGGTCTTCCTTTCTGGACCAGATTATCATGACAGGTTAGAGTAGATTCAGATTTATTATTGCTAATTGCCCACAGCATCTTTTTGTTACTGATATTAATGTTAAACCAATATTGACTGTTCTCTTATAACTAGTTCAGTGAAGTGGAAGAATTTAATCGGACTATAAACAAACAATTGATGAAAGAAGGGAGACCGTTCATTTGGTGGGTATTGCTCTTATATACTTACAAAAGTTTTGTTTTGTGAGGT
>JBBMFX010017838.1:0-12587 GCA_037832545.1 Rhabdalestes septentrionalis | reverse complement strand
TGGCAAGGCAGCCCTTTTTAAGACCACCTCCACCAAGACAAGCGTATGACCGATGACCAGCAACCAACAACCGACAGGCGACACCCTGAAAGAATGTGCTAACTTACTCACAGGGGACGGTAGAACAGCCGTTGTGTGGTGGCGAAAGCTCGCGTTTGGCAGCTTTACTGAAGGTGTTCTCCCGGTAAGCTTCTAAAACGTTGTGATAAAACAAATCCAGGTGGGACTGGATAAAATTCGCAATAAAAACTCGGAAAGCATGCTCGGAAAATAAACAAACTGTAGAACTCAAAAACATACACCGGAGAGCAGCGGCAGTCAGACACGCCAGCGTTCGCTCAAACCGGAAGCAATAATAATCTGTGAAATGAAAAGGCTCAGATGGCAGAAAATGGGATATGCTATGAGTACCCTAGCTTCTCCCAGTTAAAACCTTCCTAAGCTCCAAAAAATGTACCCAGGTACATGCCTTCTTGGGATTTGAGGAATATTACTAATCATTTATGTCTGACTACTTAAAAGCCTCTTCTTTCTCAGTCAGACAGACTCCACTTTACTGAGTGGGCTGGGTGATAGAGATGAGATCAGTTCTGTATACAATAGCATGGAGCATTCAGTCTTGTGGATTAGGTGTAAGTTCTCTCCTGATGAATGCTAGTATGCAGTTGTGCAACAAGATGCCTTGGCTGTAAATTGTACCTCTCCCTTTGACAGGATATTAAGACACAGTAAGACAGATGTTTATTGACTGTAGCTGCAGCAACATTTCAATTATCATACTTTGCTATAGGTACTTTGACAGTTCTCCCAGATTGTTAGCCCCACCTCTCTTCATTCTTCTTGTATTTTGAGGAAAAACAAAACTTTGAACACTGAAAGCCATTAGTGTTCATTCCTAGTGCTGCTTGCATTTTGCTCTAAGTTTTATCACATAGTAATAATAATAATAATAATAATAATAATAATAATAATAATAATAATAATAATAATAATAATAATAATAATAATAATAGAAGCAGAGGTGAATGTAATAAGTAAGTTGCTGATGGAATTTGAATTGCATAAATAAAAATTTAGTTTTTCTGAACTGATTAGGGTCAGGCAAATGATTCTCCGAGGTGTCATGATTCTAGAAATAATAATTGCTTTTTCCACAAAATCACTCATGAAACTATGAACTGAATTATATTCATGAGGAGGACCTTCAAATTCATGAAGAGGACCTTCAAGGACAGCACTTTGTACAACATGCCTTTCCAAAAATCAAAAGTAGAGTGGAGACTGTAAGCATTGTTTATTCGCATTGAACAGAATATTAGAACACAAGTAACCACATTTAATGTGAAGAATATAAAGATGTGAATATGAGAAAGCACAAGTGTTGTATTGTGGTCTGGAATACTAAATAACTTCATTTCCTAAATGAGGGCGTAGTGCTGTCAAGGTTGTTAATAAATGTTTCATCTTCTTCATTATTATTGGTAAGCGCATGTATTAGCAGCACTGACTGCCAGCAGTGTATGAGTGCTTTCTGACAGACAGATGAAAGGATAATGATGGCAGGTGATGTATGTGGATGAGGCCAAAGCTCCTAATGTTGAGGACAGCAATAACCCACACATGTGCGTGCACACACACTCTCAGTTCACATGTAATTTGCACAATAGTGTGTATTTGGATGGTGCTAGGAAATCAGGCTTTTCAAAATCTGAGTACTCAGTCAACATAAAACAGAAAAACTGCTGCGTGAAGTTGATTTAGTACCTATCTGCCTTGAGATGTGGCCATTTAACGCTTGTTTGTCTCCTGTCTTTTACCTCAATCTGAAATCCTTTTTAAAATCTGTCGGTCACACCTTTCTATAGTCTTCCAGCACAAATTAATTAGTTTGGCAGCACATCATAGTTGTTTGGCAGAACACTGACGTTAGTTATTTTATGTCAATTCAAGTCAAGTAGGTTTTATTATAATTTCACCCAGATATTGTAATTTCCCACAGCACACAGCAAAATGAAATGATGTGCCTGCAGGACCATGGTGCAATACAAGACCACAAGAGCAGACAGGACAAAATACTGTGCAAGAAACACAAAAGTGCAACAAAACAATTAAACATAACAAGGCAATAAATATAGTCTGAAAGAATACAGTATTTTGACAAGTACTGGATTTGAAGAACAGAGAGTTCTCTGTTCAAAACTGCATGAGGTTACATGTACAAGGAATGCAAAGCAGAGCTAAACAGCAATATATAAAATTTGGTTTTGAAAATGAAGCGGCACAGAACAGAGAATATGCTGTGTAATAAATAAGTGTTAGAATTTGTGTACGGTGGTGGTGGGGGGTGTAGGATTTCATTTCTGATTGAGAAGACTGAAGATGGCAGTGCACAGCAGCCAGTTACAGGGACCAGGACCTCAGAACTGAAGCCACTGGCCTGAGGGGAAGACATTGCAAGTGGTGTTCGAGGAAGCAGAACCGTGGCAAGCAAGCTGGTGTCAATACTAGGCTAAAAGCTAATGGCAACCGGCCAGCTATCCTGTCAATGTTCCTTGCCATTATGTGCTTCAAGGACAAAAATTTGTACTACATCTCATTCCAGCGAAAGTTCAGAAACTATTGTGCTTATGTTTTTAAGCAAACCACAGTCCATCAGACCACTGTCCATTAACGTAAAAATCCGTAAAAAACATAAAAAAGTTCACAAGTATATGGACTTTCTATTGAGAGGGGCCAACACGCTGGACTAAAAATTACACAAAAATCACTGGCATATTCCATGCCAAGCACCGCCACCGATGTCTAGCCCACAGTCACTATCTGCTATTTTGAGCACAGTGCTATATGTGTGTGTTTATCATGTACCAGTTAGTTATTGATCTGATTAGTTGCTTTTTGTTGCAGCTAATAATTATCAACTTGATACTTAAGCTGGTGCATAACTGAGAATCAATATATTAGATAACCTTTCGAAGATGATATTTGACATGCAGCTTGTTTGTTCCGACTGTAAAAATCTGTATGGCAACAAGCTTAAATCAAATTCCCAGTCTGTCAGTAACTGTCAATGGGTTAGTAACTGTCTAAGCAGACAAAACAATTTTCCACAAACAAGCAAAATACAAATACTACTGGTCTGTGAAATGCTTTGCTGACTGGCTTTAAAAAAAAAAACATTCAATGTTCATTGCATCAGTTTCATTATTTTGTACATAACATAAATGTTACTTTGGTGGAAGTGTTTTACTTTTTTTTTGTGTATAAAATCAATAGAACACTTGAGGTTATGTGTTATAATGAATAACATCATGGGTGTAAGGATTTGTCCATGATGTTAGTCATGATTTTATTACCTCTTAGGTTCCATTTCTACAGTTTTGAAAATGAAATATGCCATTTATAAAATATAGAAACTGGCCAAAATCATTTCAAAATAATTACATTGCAATGTTTGGGATAACGCATGTGGGGCCGACCTGGGGAGGAGCTGAGACTCTCTTACTCGGAGACCCTGCAAATTGCTAAGGATACACATATGAATACCAGCACAATCATAATTTTCCACTAAAGTTATTTTATTTCCTCTCTCTCCCCCTGCAATGGCTAATAGACTGATGCAGAGCCAACAACTTGGCTCTGATTGTGTACAAAACAAAAAACATGGCCGCTTATTTCAGGAGGGCACGACATGATCACTCTACATTGAATATCAGCGTCTTCTCTGTAGAGAAGTTCTGTAGTGTTCACATCATGGACAATCCTGCATGGACCTTCAACACCAGATCTATGCTGGCCGAGACTGAGGAGAGGGTACCTCCCCCTCCTCACTGTATTGCAGAGGGAACATCGCTAGCATTCTCTGTAGCTGCATAAGAGCTTGGTATGTGAATTGTTCTGTTTTGGTGCAAGACCTAACAGAGGAGAGTGAGGGCAGCTGAAACAATCATTGGAGTCTCTTTCCCCCTTATCCCAGACATAAACACCTAACACTGCATCTGTACACACCTTCCTCTACCTTCCTTCAGGTAATCAGACTACTCAATTAGAACTCTTCAAATGTCGAGAACATAAACAACAGGTACAACTGTATGAGGGACAACTTAATCCCCAGCCAGATGATCAGACCCTCTTACTTTGCCTAAGTTATGCCTGTAATTTATGTTCTGGACTTTATGTTTGGACCTTCGAGCCTTCTTGTGTTTTTGCCTTGTAAACTACCTACACAATTAATTAAAGTCCCCATAGTTCACGTAATGGCAAAAGCTGATTTAGTATATCACACCATATAATTATGTCTTTTTTTATTTTATTGACATTTTTATTTTCCATTTTCCTTCAAATACACTTAACATTAATAAACAAATTTGTTTAAATCCTTTTCACTACAGTGAAAAAATACAGTAAAAATATGGGTAATTCCTTTTCTGCAGACTCATGTGATGTTGATTCTTTGACAAATTCCTCTGATACTTTGTATAATTTTTTGCCATCCTTTTTAAAACACACTTTTATATTCTAATACAATATCCCCCTTCCTGGAGTCTGATTTGGAACAATTTCATGCTCAGACAAACAAATGTGCCAATACGAACGCTATTCCATCCCCAAAAATGGTAATAGGATAAAAGAGGCCCCATGCATTCAATTACAATAGCAGACAGCAGATATTCACTCTCCTCTGTTCTTTTAATAAGGAGATATGTTGGCTGAATAGGAGTCAGTTTAATATCCTCATGGCAAAGGATCCCTGCATCCCTGCATTGTTCCAGCCATTGTCATTTGAGCCGAGCCAAAAAGTCTCCGCCACACATCTGCCTGTTTTCCTGAAATGGCTGTCCTCATATTTTGTCCTTTTTTCCACTGTCAGGCTTGTTTGAAGGGCCTATTGTTGTGCTGCCATTTCAATTCAATTTGTTGTCAAGCATTCTTAGGTTGGTTGAAGTAATAGATGCTCCATTATCATTTTGGCTCACTTTGAAATTTAATTTAGCAAATCTCTCTGTATGTGCCTATCACTAATGGAGGCAAAAATCTATTGATAAAAGTGGTTTTATTGATCACAGAAAATACATAGTTTGAGCTCTGGAGCTTTGCCTCCTGGCTAATTATAAAGCTATTATTTAATGGTGCAGGTTTGGACATCAGTTAGATCCTGGCCATATGAACACAGAAACATCAAATAGAGGGGGTCTATTTTACTATTCAGCTTTGTCTTAACTTGCATTGGTGCATAGCTTAAACATTCAGCATAACACAGTGTATTCCTTTAGGCAGAAATATATCTTCTGGAACCATGGGAACCATCAAGTGTTTGCTGGAAGATGGCAGGCAGGAGTTATGGATGGAAAATTCTTTTTGCTGGTCTCTGGATATGCCTGTCAGCTTAAGCAGAAGAGCATTTAAGAGGGCATATCTGTTTTTCCTCTACCATTTGGTTGGTTTGTCATTGTTATGTGGATGCTTCTGTGCATTATCAATAGAGGGAAAAGAAAGAGATGGGAGAGAAAACCGGTGGAATTTTCACAAAATGCTTTAAAAAGACTTTTGAAGCAAAGAGTGATTATTTGTTTTATATTATGTATTGGCTCAAAATTAAGATTATAAAATGGATCTTGGTCAAAGCACCTGGTCCTAGGAAAGATTTTAAATTGCTATAGAACATTAGAACATAATTCACCCATCTCTATTTCTAGAAAGATCAGCTTAGGCTGAAGGTAGAAAACACTGCTCATGAGAGAAAGTATCAAACCTAACATGGCATGAATGTTGCAAACACTCTGGCTGTAGTTGTAATGTAGCTAAAACTGTCAATGTTTTGACATTTTTTAAAGAATGAATCAGTATTGTAATACATTTTTAACAATATTGCCTAATACACATTTATATTCATGTTTGACCTTCAGAGTTTTCAAAATGTAGTTAGTTCCCTCTGAAAATCAGAGAGGTAAGTAGCAGATTCTGTCCTCAAATTTAACATTTGTCTCCCTATCTGTAGCCTCACACAGCCTTGACACTCTGAGCAAATCTCCTCAGAGTTCTTCTGCCAACTTAAAAAATTCCAGATCCTTTCGTGTTTATTGAATTTGGACTAAAGCACAGATTAAATTCTGCTATTGTGTAATGAGAGTGTGAGGAAACTGTAAAACCCACCTCATGATGTCAGGGGTTTAGGAAGGACAAGTGCTTCTAAGGAAAACTCTGATGGTCCAAATTTTTGCAACAACTCACAATATAGTAGCAAAAATGTTGTCCTCCTGATGGATATGAGTATGAGTAACACTGATTTACAGCTACATGTACAATCTTTTAAACTAAATATATGTATATATAATATGTAATAAATATATAACATAATATGAAAGATGTTCACATTAATCATGATTATATGTCTTTAAATCTACATTTTCACTCGGGCATGTTTTCTCTAACTTTGGCATAAAGCTGTAAAAGCTTAGAAGCTGTTTAAAATAAATTGTCACACCCTGCCCTGTTTTCTCCAGTCCTGTAGTGTTATTTACCTGGATCAGTTCAGACAGGCTTACTTACTGAATCTCTTTAGTAAGGCATGCTTGGTGGATCTGTTCAGCCAGGCTTACTTGGTGGATCTGTGTGGGTCTGTTCAGCCAGGCTTACTTGGTGGGTGTGTCCAGCCAGGTCTGTGAGTACTCCACGCCAATCATTCCTAGAGATGTTCAGCTAACAGTGCTTAAGGTCCCAAATGTGGAATGCATTCGCTGAACATCTGAGGTGTACACAATCCACCGTCAGCTTCAAATTTTTGTAATTTTTTTTTATTTGTAATATAATTTACTCTTTAAATTTACTATAATCTCTTCTTAATTTACTGTATATATTCTCTAACTTTTATAACTTCTGTAAATTGACCTTGGAAGTCATGAAATGTGCTTAGAATTAAAATGTGTTATCTCAAGCTCCTCCCCTGTCCTGACCTACAACATAATGCTTAATCTGCTTTTTTATTCTAATGTGTCTACAGTTCCCTGTTTTACCTAGTGTGTATATGTACCCAGTATTTTTTTGTCTGTCTTTGTCAGTTGATTTTTAGCCCTAAACGTGTATGCCTGATCTGCCCTTAATGTTCTTCAGTGTTTTCTTGTTTTCTTGTGTGAGCAAATATGTGGTTTTGCAAGTGTATCTCTACTTGTCCTTCATTACCCCTGTCAGTATTTAACAAACTGACTGATCACAAAATGGATAAAACAGACCCCAAAACCATTGACTTTGTTTACTTTCTGTACATGGAGGAGGTAGGTAAATGGGGCAGACAGGTAGGTGAGGTTTCCTCCTGGACTGGCGGAGAGCTGACTGGCTGGCTGCAGCTCCAAATTAGTGGAGATGAGCTTATTGTCCAGTTAGAATTAGTTGTTACCCTCTGGGGGAGATGGAACTTGCCTCTCTCCCTAAAATAACACTCATGGTCCCAGTAGAAAGCCAGGAGGTGGCTGGGGGCCTACTTGTTTCTTGTTGTGTCTGAGGGAGTTGGGTCCATGAGCCAGAGGGGTGATTAACCTGAAGCATCGTGGAGGGGCAGCCACAGTGGGTACAGCCCTTGGAACCTCTGTCACGCTCATAGGTGAAATGGCAATGCTAGGTCCTGGTCCTCCCACACAATTGTTTTCTAGCACTCCAAAACACACATGGTGGCCAGTTCTCTAGTCTCTTATATCCCTCTATCACCAGCAGCCCTTGGTGAATCACACAGCTGCTCATCCTTGCTAATGCCATCTGCTGTCCCAGAGAGCTGTTCATTGTGGCTGGTGTCACTTGTTCCTTTCAGGAGCTGTTAATTGTTGGTGGCGCCTCCTAATGTTTCAAAGGGCATGTCTACAGTACAAAAGGCAGACCATGCAGTACCAGAGAGTCCTCAGAAGCCACCCGTGCCCCTTGCTGTTCCATGTCATAGCTGTCACCTCTATGTCTAGGTGCATTAGCCTGAAGAATCCTAGCGGCTGGTGTCCCTCTCTCCTAAGAGTGAGCTGTTGGCACCATATCCCCTGAGGCTGACCAGCCTTCTCTCTAAACTCCTGAGCCCCAGCAGCCAGGCCACTTATGTTCTGGCCCCAGGGGCTGACCCTGTTGTCTCCTGTTCCTAAGCAACTGGCCCTCTCATTTCCTGACCCTGAGAATTTGGCCTTTAGTCCTGACCCTGGCTTATCAGGCATCCACAACCTGCTCCCACCTCACAGGATGCCCAACCAACTGGACCAGCTTTGCTAGATACCCAGCTGCTTTTGCCCCCATCATCATCTGACCAGTACCCTGATTTCATGCCGCCATTCACTGAGTCCTGTGCTCATGTTACATCCAACCCAGTTCGAGCCCAGTACCTAGCTCAAACACACCATGGATCGGTGCCTTGGCCCCATTTACCTTTTACCATTGGCCTTCCCAAAAAACTGTAAGCCTTTTAGATCATTCCCTGGTTTTATTCTCCCTTTTACACCATCTCTATCTACTCCCTGAACTCCTTTCCTCTTGTATGTCCTCTCAATCCATATTTTTTACTGTCTGTGTTGTGATTGCCATTTCCATACCTTTTAAAATGTTTATCTCTGTATCTTCCATCCAGTTCCCTGTTCTCTCCTCTGGTCAGTTCAGTGTATCCTGTCTTGTCTACCCATTCTGTGCTCTGTTTGATGTTTTCTCTCATCTTCAGCCCCCTATTCACTCCTATGTCAAGAACAATGTCCAGTCCCATTTAACCATTCCTGTTCCATCTGGTATCCAGCAATTGATTATCTGACCCACTCTCTCATTACCTCTCATATCCAGTATCCTTGCCCTAGTCCCATTGTGTTCCCAGGTTTCCTCCCTATCGCATGATTCTCATCTTGGTCAGTAATGCGTTTGACCCCTAACAGTAGGCCTAACTTGTGGGGCTTGGACACATGTTTCCTGTTATGTGTTTTGCCAGTATGTGTATCGAAATAGGTGTCTTTGAGTCAGCCCTGAGTTCAGTTTTGCTTTCCTGTCACTTCTTCTGGGCAGACTCCTTTGGTTTTTTAATGCATCCTTATTTCAAGTACGTTCCTATTCATCCTCCATTACTTCTGCAAGTCTGTGACACAGATCCTACTTTTAAATGACCTGAAAGACATTACACAGCATGTAAGTTATGATTTGTGTGTAATTTGTGAGTATTTTTGTGTATTCTAATTTGACCTCTACTTTACTGTAATTACATGCATTATTCATAAAACAGGCATAAGTCATAGAAGAGGCATTGGAGAATCTAGACTGTTTAGGGGGTTAATTTTCTCCTCTCTAGTATGCATTAATGAGCATCACCCATGACCTCCTAATCCTAGCCAAGCAGGAGCACAGCTTTAACCAATGCTAGCTAATGGGACACATGCCAGTGGGTTTAGTGGCCTGCTCAACTGTGAAATAGACCTAAACTGTGAGCAATTACCGTGTTACAAGCGCAATGTCTCATTTCAGCAGACCAGCAATGATAATTAATAAATTACATTTCTAATTACCAAATCCTATTATGTTTGTTCCCTCTGTTGAAAACAGATTGAAAAAATTTTAAATCAGATACAGGAGCCCTCCCTCAAACATTTGAGAATAAAGATTATCAGAAAGTTCAAGGTAATTTTTCTTCCTCCACATCCTTGTCTAAGTAGGAGATCCATTATCCATTGAAAAAGGGGAATACGTTTCTCTGCAAATTGGGACTCTTCGCAAATTTCGGCTGTCAAAGGAACAATTTGCATGTAAGTGTAGTGCCGTGCAGTGGCCTGGGTAAGAGACCCCCACAGCGTTTATTTTGGTGGATGAACTCCGAGATTCTTTCGATCTAGTAAACCCCTTTTGGTCTTCAGAGGAGCACAGAATAAAGTTTTCTGCACATTTATTGTTTCACCTAGGTTACAGAAAATACTGGTCCCCGATACTGTCTGAAAAAAAAACGCATTAAAGTGAACATTTCACACAGTACTTCTGGCTAGAGATAGCAGACAATACAAACCCCTAAGGCATTAAATATAGGGAGGGGAATACAGTTTAAGTTTGAGGTCAGGACCGAAGCCCTGCCAATAAATATGCTCGCCAAAAAAAGGAAAAGGCATAAAAAGTAAACAAACACAAAAAAAAGAATCTTAAATCCTTGAGCCTCGTCGCTCTCACCCGTGACCAACTGTGCTTTTTCCCCGTGTCCTCTTGTGTTCCTCCCTATGTGCTGGGTGGCCATCTTTTCATCCCGCCCCGGCCAATTAGGGCAGGACTTACCGAGGACCCCTCACTTGTCCATGACGCTGCCCGAGTCAAATTAATTCCAACCTAAAACACATAAGGGACAAAAATGCAAACATGATAACCCAAATAAGCAAAATAGACAAATAAACAACCCCAGTAAGTGCAGACACGACATAAGCACAATTCCAGAGGAAATGTGGGGAAATTTGCGCACAATTCTTGGAGGTTACGGTCAAGCCTTTGCTGTACCCCACACTGCCTAATTAGAGTGGATTTTATCCCATATGCTGTTTTATGAAAGCTCTACATCACTGTTATTCATCAGTATAAATGATGGCGAGCTGAAAGCAGAGAACCTTTTGCCTTCATCAGACTGCTTCTCCATCTCAGAAACGTCCCCAAAGGCCACATATCTCAATTACTCTTTTAGTGGATGTCATCCTTTGGTTGTGGTTTATAGCTATGGTTTTAAAGCAAGCTTTTTTTTAAAATGTGTTTTTGTTTGTCTGTTTGTTTGTTTTATTTTTGAACTTATTCTGCTCATTTTAGCAACATCTAGCAAACTGATCTTTTGTAATGTGAAGCTTTTTTAATGTGAAGCTCGTTGTATATTTACATTCTCCAACAGCTTTAGGATTGCTGTGCTTGTTGCTAACATGGATGTGTGAAAATGTGAAAAAGGGTGAGGAGAAATTATGGCTTTTTTTCTCACGTGAAAATCATGTCAAAGCTCCATCTTTCATTATGTGCATATTGAAGGCTTTCTCATGTTATGTACACTCTAGCACTCCTTTTTTGAGCAACAAAAAGATCAGTCGTAAGTAACATGACTGCTAGCTCCTCCATTATAAAGGAGCCATTGTTTTATTCCTGAATAAATAATAGCGTGAGACAGAGAAGTTCTGTATACTTATTAAACGCGGATTTATAGTTCCTCAGATCTACCATATTTCCTCTTTGCCACATCTTTACTTTTAGCAGGTCCATTAAATTAGCATTTCCCCTCTCATTATGTAATGAATATGGATCCGAGATCAAAGATTTTTTATTTGTTTTATTGATTAATCAATGATAATGAATAACCCTTTCCCCTTCCCTCATCACAGGCTTTGATGGCTGCGTTTGATGGTGGAAACAGTCTGTTGCTTATGTGTGATTCAGATGGGCATGCTAATTATGAGGGGTCCAGGGCAGAGGGTGCATATTAGAGCACTACCTTACCAGTCTGTCACACACACACAGGCAAACACACGCACACACTACACTTTAATCGTTGCCTGACTTGGTCATGTTTGGATATATTAATAAAAGCAGAGCTTTGCTGTTTTTTTTATTTAAAGTGGTGCTTCCACAGCACAACCTCATGACTACTTAAGTGTTGTGAAATGTATTATTTTTCTGCTGTTTCTCACTGGGATTACACGATACAATAGGACATCAGCTTTTAAAATCTCGGATACAACCAGTACCTCTACAGACAAAGATACATTTTCTGTTTGTGCTAGAAGTACTGCTGCATAAAAAGTCAGGAACTTTGACCTAGGAACCTCCTAAATAAATATGAGTCATTCTTAAAATAACCTCTTGCCCAAAAAATATTTAATAGAATTATCTTAGAATTGCAACAAAGCCTTACAAAGCAACACTGACTGTCTTCTACTGTAAAATGTAATTTCAGTAATTTCACTGGCTTGTACTGTATTATGTGATTTAAGCAATATATAAACATGGTACCTCTGTTAAAACATCACACAATAATATGCAAAGAGTTCTAAAAAATGTATGTTTCCTACACCCAGTGATGTCAGATTCTCTGTGGTAAACACGCTGGAGGAAATAAGGACATCAGGCTTCTTCTCACACATTTACTTGTAGAAATTGCTAAGGGTGCACCAGCAGTAGATTCATTATTTGTTATCGTGGAGTTAAAGTGAGACCCATTTTTTAAAACTAATGATGACACGATGAAAGTCCATGAAATTTTCTCTTAATTGTTTAAACACTTCATAACAAATGTGATGATGAGTTTCAGAGTCAAATGTTACCAGTTAAATTTAGGCATTAGTTTACATTTGTTTTGGATTCTATATCATTTTAATGTAAAGGGTACACAATTACTGATTAACATGCCCAGCGCCTGAAGAACTGGTGTGATGGGAACCACATTTTCCCACTTTCTGATGGGGCTGCGTTATGACCAAAATTGGAAAGCTCTCTTTCACTAATAATTTGCTCCCTGGCAATACTGGTAATTGTGACGACCACCTCATCTCCAGCATGTCCTTCCCAAACCCCGTCCCCTGAATACTAGTTTGTCCCTTTACTTTTGTCCACCCTCACTAGGTTCCCTCGTTCCCTTCCTAGTG
>JBBMFX010017819.1:0-12588 GCA_037832545.1 Rhabdalestes septentrionalis | reverse complement strand
AAATTACCCGCTAAAACCCCCTACTTCCCCGCAAAGGCTCATGGGAGTCCGCTGCCCCTGCCGGATCGTCACAATATTCAGTGTCCTTCCTACACATTTTGATTGTGCTCAGTTGTGGCCCTAAAGCAGAGGGATGTTTATTGAAGATCATAAAATTAAATATTAATGCATATTAACTTCAATATCATCCAAACAACCAAAACGAATGTGGGTAAAATTTTAATATTTCTCATGTTTTAAAAGGCTGAAACAGGCCGAAGTCAAACTGACCCCAAAGAACACTGATGTACAAAAAGAGTGCAGACACTGGAAACACACCTTGTTTGTTTTGGGTTTTCCCAGTTTGTTCCCATTAAACTCTGAATGGGAACAAACTCACGCCAAATATAAAAAAGAATTAATGAACGTAAATGCATTTATGCTGCAGGTTTAATAATAACCAGTAGATGGCAGCTTTGTATGCAGTATTTCACTCATCACCGTAGCTCACACAAGCTTCTCCAAGTCATTTTTCCCCACCCGTTTTCTGCATGCGCCCGCCTTTCTGGGTTATCATTGGCTCGTCCTTGTACCTTTTCTCTATCATGATTGGCTAATCTTGAAGCTGTCAGTAGAACTGGAGATTTAGCCAATCAGCGTGCAGAAGACAACGTCCGATAGACCAATCAAAGCACAGGAGGGGCGGGAATCTCCTTAATAGTGGCGTGAATAAAATGTTAAATTTACATCTGCCTCGGTCAGGGCTGACAGATCACAGCTGGGTGAGAGATGCTCTCAATAGAAGGGGCTTATTTATTTTTGTAGATTATTTTTTTAACACACTTGAACATTTATGAGAGGTTTAAGTCTTAGGATATATATCCGAAGCTAGGTATTTCGAGTTTCTGAGGGTTTATTAGGAGTGTCAGTGCCTGGACAGCCCACACTGTCTGATATTTTGTGTGATTTTATGATCTGAATGCAGGAGGCCAGAGCTCTGAGATAAATAAAAACAACAAAATGCCTGAGAAAACCAAGTATAACCTGGTGGACGAGACGCTGGACCCGAGGGCGCCTGTGGACAACGATGATATCTTCCAGAATGGCATCACATTTGAGGTGAAGGTGAGTGGGAAATCTGTTTTTATGAGAAACAAACCATATATGTGAGCCCCCTTAACCTGTTGCTGTTGTTTATTTCAGTCGGGGTCTGGTGTGTGTGTGTGTTTATGTGTGTGTGTGTGTGTGTGTAAGCTCATTTCTGCTTCTAAAAACCCTACATATGTCATAATTACAATAAAAGCTTTATATATCATTCTAACCTCAATATTAGAAGACAGTAAATCAATGCTATGAAGGCTTAAGCCATAACTAATGTAATGGACAAAAGGGACAAAAATATTGGGACGCCAGACCATCACATCAACAGAGAATTTAATGGCATTGCATTCAAATCCATTGACTTTAATATGGAGTTGGTCCCCCTTTGCAGCTGTAACAGCTTCCACTGTTTTAAAAAAACATTCTACAAGATTTTGGAGTTTCTGTGAGTATTTGTGTCCATTCATTATGTAGAGAATTTATGAGTTCAGACACTGATGTTGGATGAGAAAGTCTGGATCTCAACGTGCTGGATTTGGTTGAGGTCAGGGCTCTGTGTGGACCAGTCAAGTTCTTCCACAATGAACTCCTCCAGCCACGTCTTTAGGGAGCTGCTTTGTGTATTTAGACACAGTCATGCTGGAACAGAAAAGGGTCCACAAAGTTGGAAGCATGGTGATGTCGAAAATGTCTTGGTCATTAAAATTGTCCTTCACTGGAATTAAAACCCTAAATACCATGGAAAATAGGTGTGTCCCCATACTTTTGGCCATGCGATGTGTGTCATCATTATGATAAAAGCTTCATGTCTAATAACGTCATTATAATGGGACAGTAAGTCAATATTATGACGATTTAAATCCATAATTAGTGCTGCATCATATGGAGTAGATATCAGTGTCATGATAATAGTATATTTATGGGAACATATCATAACTTTCTGCAATTAAAAAAGCTTACAGTGTCTAAATACAGTGTCTCAATTTCATGACTATACAGACACTACATTGCAAAAACAATCCATTTAAAAATGTAGGTTTGTGCAATGTAAAAAAAAGAGATCATTTAAATATAGCAGCCCTAAAAGCAGAGCAAGGATAATCAGGGCTTGGAAACAGTTTGAGAGTGAATTATGATGAATTATGAAGTATATTTTTGATGCACAAATCAAATGAAACAAAAAAAATTGAATATAAGCCTTTTAAAAACACCTCAGCCAGTCAGGGGCTTTAATGATGAATCACTGGCCAAAATAATTTGGACCTTATTTGGATTACCGGTGTAACTCGATTCATCAGAACACTCAGTAACTCACCTGGAGCTGTGATTGGTCGAGAAAATAATAGTATTGAGAAATGAAGTCATAAATAAGAGGCATTAATTCATAATCATGACGAACATTTTCAGTGTTTGAGGTAGTAAATAATTTTTATGAGGAATTAGGTTATACGTGTCTTAATCAGAATGTTACTATGTTCTGTCTTATTAATATTAGATAGAATATTATTATTAAATCAATACTGTCATGTATATCTGATGAGGTTGTTACTGTGTTACCTATGTAATAAATAAAATATGAGTATAGTTATTAAATACCAAGCCTGAGATCTTAATTGTCTAAGCTATAATTAGGACACAGTGTCTGATTGTTATAAGATAATAAATCATGATTATGGAAAACGTTCTTATTATTGTGACATTCTCTGTTGAATGGTGGATATGGGCTTCCATATAGACTACCAGTCAAAAGTTTGGACACCTTCTGATTCAGTGTTTTTTCTTTGTTTTTATTCCCGTAAATTCCAGACTACAGAGCGCACCTGATTATAAGCCACATGTGTCTCACGTTGTAATATGAGATGTCTACATAAACATCTTTTTTTACTTTTAAACGTAACGGTAATATAAACAAATACATACTATACATGGTTTTATTTTTCAAACAGTGTCTGTAACACGGCTCCCTTTAAGTACATATCAGTAACACACACATTATGTTGCTTCTGCTTTTTTACTGAACAGTGCAGGTACAACATTCCATCTCCTACCGGCTGGTAAATATATACACGATATATATACTGCAGCTACCAGGAAAAGTAATTAATCGCCTACTTCATCTTCCTTATCTTCTTCATGAGCATATAAAATGTGTCGCCTCCCCAAAGGTCCGTCCACAAATCCGTGTTACGGGGCGAAATGTTTTTAGCATTAAAAAAACATGCATTTGCTTCACGGTATTATTAGCCGCAGGCTTCAAAATTTGGGAACATTTTGGAAAAAAGTAACGACTTATAGTCCGGAATTTACAGTATTTCCTACTTTGTAGATTAACATTGGAATGGAATTATACAGGCAACAAAAAGAGTTAAACAAACCAGAACATGTTTTGTAATAAAATAATAATGGATGATGGGGATTTTCTTCTGTGTACGAACCCGACCATCACAACTGATTCAAAACACATTAAGAAGGAAGAAACTCCACTAATGAACTCCTGATGAAGAAACTCCGGTTAATTAAACTCCATTCCAGGATTTCTCATGAATCTGAGTGAAAAAATGCCAAAAGTGTGCAAAACTGCATCAGAGCAGTAGGTGATGTTTTCAGTAAACTCTTGAATGAGAAGGTGTGTCCAAACTTTTGACTGGTAGTGTATATCTGTTTGAAAATGAAGGAATACATGTGTGTGTGTAACTTGTGTGTTTCCATTCAGTTCGTGGGCAGTTTGGATGTTGTTCGACCCAAAAGCAGGTTGGAGATTCTGGCAGCCATGAGGAGGATCCGGGTGAGTGAACCCACCTGACCGGAATAATAATTTAATCTGTAGATAAATTAATGATAACTCAAACAAATGCAGTAAATCGACCAGTTACTGCATCCATTCATCACACACTAATAGCATTACAGTACAATGTAGAATAATACAGAGGTATAATATAGAAATGTAAGATGGAAATCGATATTACTAAATATCTTTAAATTTAATGTTAAATTTAGCTGAATGTAACACAAATAAATAAAGTATGTCACAAAAAAATTGTATAATAATAATAATAATAATAATAATAATAATAATAATAATAAGGGTGCAGTTATGTTGTAGCAGCTCTAACTTGAACTTTGAACTTTCAGTGAGCTCCAGAACAGAGCATCTCATACCAAACCCGCTTGGAACCTCTTAGTTTACACCTTAATCGCTTCGTTATAGGGGGAATTTGGAAGTGGAGTTCAAAAGGGCTACAATTACTGATCACAGCAACAAATGGCGCACAAGCAGCTGGGCTTCAGCCTGGACCGCCACAGACAGTTCAGACTAAACTGAGTTTGACAGGCCCAGTTACAGTACGTCACAAATCGAGGTACGTTTCAAATGCAACACACAGTACCGTGCAAAAGTTTTAGGCCCCTGGGAAAATGATAATTAAACCTTTTCACTACTGAACAGTAGTGTTATGTTTTAAACATTAATGTACAATATATACAATTAACATTATTACAGTAAAGAGGGTTTTATGTGTGGGAAAGTGTCTCCTGACCATTTCCAGTTCTCTTCCCTCATCGAAGTACAATATTCATTATAGATAGAATCAGATCCATGGTCTGGCTGGTTTTACTACTGTGTCGGTGGCTATTTTTGGCCACTGCCTTTGGTTTTTCCTGTTTTCTTTGTTTTCTGGTTTGTTTCTGAGAAGGGACTTTTATGTTGACATTCGGTTCTGTTTGGTTTGTTATGTGTCCACATGTCCATGTCTGTGTAGTCCTGAGCACATTGTCAATTATTAGTTCCACCTGGTTTCACCTGTTTCATTTTTTGTTACCATTAGGTCTCGTTAGGTGTTTTATTTAAGCCGGTCTTGTTCCAGTCCCTCCTTATGTGACCATCGCCTTTTGTGTCGTGTCTGTGTGTAGTGGTTTTGTATGCTCTGACGGCCCTCAAGCCAGGTTTAAGTTCTGTCTTGTTTTGAGTTTAATAAATACCCCAAATGGAGCCCTGGTTGTCCGGATCCATCTCTCGAGGTAGTTCACAGGTGAAGGCTCGTGTTTTCCCCCGTGACAGATGGTCACATCTACCCACACTTCTTCCTCATAAGAGGAGACGGAGATCCGTGAGTGGAACGTCGCTCTCAAGGCTTGGGCAGCGGCGTTTTCACTCTCGGAGCCAGAAGGAGATCACGGAGATGGAGGCCACACTCGGTGCGAGTATCCCTCCACCTGGAGGTTGAACTGGAGAGAGGAGGAAGCCGAGGAGGAGCATTCGGTCTTCTCCAGCACCCGCCCACTCTGGGAGCTGGCGTGGGAAAGTCTTCCGAGGAGCTCGGAGGACGAGGGCCTCCCGGAGGAGCTGCCCCTCTCTCCGCCTGCCAGGAAGAGAAGGACGAAACGCAGAGCAAAAGTGGTCTCACCATTCTCTTCCCCGACCACCGGCAACAACAAACATGGCGTGGTCGATGCGCTGCGGTCCACAGAGCCTGCACCGCAGCAGCAGAAGCACGAGGTCACCCCGGAGCGGTGGGTGCACGAGCCCGCGCCGCACCAGTGGGAGCAGGAGCCCGCTCTGCCGCGGTGGAAGGACGAGTCCGTGCTGGAGCTGTGGGTGCACGAGCCCACGCCACACATGCTGGAGGACGAGCTCGCACCGGAGCTGTGGGTGCACAAGCCTGCACCGCACCAGCGTGAGCAAAAGCCCGCGCCACTGCTGTGGGTGGAGGAGTCCGCACCGGAGCTGTGGGTGCACGAACCCACGCCACACCTGCTGAGGGACGAGTCCGCGCCGGCGCTGCAAGGAGCTGACCTCGTGACAGAGCTGGAGCTTTGTATCCGAGGGGTCCAGGAGATCTTGGGACGTCTCCTGCCACTGAGGGCCCCTGCCGTGTCACCCTCTGTTCCTGCGACCCCAGGTAAGGACCCAGCCAGCCTAGGTTTTGTTAGTGGAGGTTCAGAAGTTGGAGGTTTAGTTAAGGCAGGCTCAGCCTGTGGAGAGTCAGTAGAGGGAGGCTCAGATAGTGGAGGCTCCGTAGTGGGAGGTTCAGTAGAGGGAGGCTCAGTTGAAGGAGGTTCAGCTTGTGAAGGCCCAGTCCCCGTGAGCCCGGTCCCTGTGAGCCCAGTCCCCATAGACCCTGTCCCTGTTTGTGTGGTCCCTGTTTCTGTGCCCCCCGTCCCTGTGGTTCCCGTCCCCGAGGTTCCCGTCCGTGAGGTTTCGGACAGTGGAACCGAGACGGTGGAGCCCGGGACGGTGGAGCTTCGGGACGGTGGAGCCTGGGATGGTGGAGCCCAGAACGGTCGAGCCCGGGATGGTGGAGCTCAGGACGGGCGTCTTCTGGTTAGTCACGGCCCTACCTCTGTAGTCACGGGACAGGGCAGCGCTGAGTTTCCAGTTTTGTTTTGTTTTCCGGCTGTGGTCTGGTTCTTGGGTTTTCTAGGGAGCTTAGCAGGGGTCCCAGCCGGCCCAGTTCCAGCCGGCCCAGTTCCAGCCGGCCCAGCTCCAGCCGGTCCAGCTCCAGCCGGCCCAGCCCCTGCCAGCCCCGCACCTGCCAGTCCCAGTCCAGTTCAGCCCCTCCAGGGGAAAAAAATACCGGTGAATTTTTTGGGGGCAGTAGTGGGCATGGGGTGGAAGGGTGGGGGCTGGCGAGGGTGGACCCAGGATTAAAGGGGTCCTCTGAATGGCTAGTTCATACCATCCTACAGTCCTCTGGAGGAAGCGAGAATCCTGACCCAGAGGAGAGCGAGGAGCAGCATGAGGGGAAAGAGGAGTGGCCCCTCCAGTTCTTAGTGGGGGACTGCCTGCCTGCCCGAACAGGGTCGAAGGCCTGCCAGGTGGTGGTGGCTCCACCCCGGACTCAGTGGGGTCCCTGAGGGAGGGACCCAGACTAGGGGCCGAGGGCAACGCCCTGCAGTCCACTACTGCGTCACCCGGGCTGGGAGAGAGACAGCCCGGCCGCATAGACACTGAGGAGGGGACGCGGAGAAGCGCTGGGGCGTTGTCCATGGCTGTCCGGATCCCTCTCTCGAGGTAGTTCACGGGTGAAGGCTTGCGCTTTCCCCCGTGACAACTACTTAGATTAAATGAAGTGGAGCTGCTTATGTATGGAATCAGATTGTGTGAGATGTGAGATTTGTGCGCAAGATCAACTCCACGATTTATCACTTGTAAGTATTGATCAAATATCTCAAATGTAATCATAACTGCTGGCTATTGCTGCTGTCCGTCCTCTTAAAAGCCAGCGCAAGCCGGCATTTCCGGGGCACGGAGCTGTCATGCAAAAACCAAATGAGGCGAAGCCCCGCCCACACGACATTTGTGCCAGAACAAAAAAGATTCGTTTGATTTTAAGAACGTTTGGTTTCGAAATTTTGTCACAAATCTGATTCCATACTTATGGAATTTTGTAAATCCACACGATGATCGGAGGCAATGAGCAGAAATCTGAAATCAAACCTTTGTTCTTCAAACCAGCTCACAGAATATCAACCACTGTTTAGAAAAAAGGAAATTTTGATAGTTTTTAATGCTTTCTTGTTTGTTTGAGTTTATTCTGATGTTCACTTGTGTTTTTGCCGGCAGAAAGAAACCCACTGCTGATAGAAACAGATTCAAACAATTTTCATATTTGCCAAAGACATTTGTTCACTACTGTACTTGTCATTTTCAGTGTAAGAGCCGCTGATATGTGTTGTGTCGGCTTCAGGGTGGTTAACATGACAGAATGAGGCTGAATTGTTTTGTCAGGTTCTTCACAAACTATGTAAAGAGAAGATGTGTTCCTTCATGACTTGTGCAGAGTTAATACAGCAGCTCTCTGAGTCAGAACACAGTCCGTATCTAGATCAAACCGAAAGGCATACCAGACCCAGTCCACACATCATATTGGGAATCCATTGACGCAATGCAGTTAAATATACATTCCAAAAAAAGATTATTTTTGTGAAATATAACATATTTTAGATTTTAATGCGATCCTGGCCTGAGATTAAGCGAAGCAATTCTGTCTGTTCGCTCAGGTATGTTGCAATATTGTTGCGCTTCAATTTTCAGGCTTCGCGTCCACATTAGCAAGTGCGATAATGCTAACGGGCATTCCCATGCAGTCCCGTGAGCACGAGTGAGCGAAACACCTGCATCACTGTAAGAGTCAGGAGGTTTTATGTCCCGCCGGCACTTTATTTGAGGCATTAAACTAATTCAAATATTCAAGGGAATAAATCTTTTCATAAACCTACAGTGCAAATTACACTTCCCTGTCAAAAGTGAGTGTGAATTAGATTCACAAGAAAACTTTTATAGGCAAACAGGTGAGTGGACCCACCTGACTGAAAGTCATTCAATACTTAGCAGTGGACAAATTAATGACTAATAAAAAACCTCAGTTACTGCATCCTTTTATCACACATCAATAATACCATAGTATAATGTACAATAATACAGAATTATAAAATTGAAATGAAAAAACAGAATACAAGCAGAATATAAGATGACAATCTGTACTACAAAATATCTATTTAACAATTGAATGTTCAATTCAGCCGAATGTAAGAGAAATAAATAAAATAATTCACTAATCAGTTCTTATAGTGATAATAATAATAATAATAATAATAATAATACTAAAGTAGTAGAATTAGTGTTAAAAACACTGCTCTTACAATAAATAATTTAGGAATTATATAATATATTATAGTTAGTGATCTCCTCCAACCGTGTTGAGCAATAGGCAATCAGTGCCGTTTCTTTTGGTTGAATTATGTAAGCAAATTTAATAAAAGGGGGTTTTACTAAACTCGTAGTCCTAGACCTTTGATCTTATCTAGAAATTAGATCTGGTCCTTTGAATATACATTTTGAGAACCCTTGTTCTAGACGAATATGTTCCAGAGCTTATCTGATGGTGCTGCTGGGGACTAAGGCCTTCTGGACCTTCTCCAAGGCTGGGTTCAGATTTACGAGCGCAGCATTGCACCAGTTTCTCTGAGAGCACCTTCGCGGGAGGCGGCGTTTGAGGAATGATTCATTTTTGAGAGGTCCATCACCAGGGTGCTGGAAGTAAATGATGAAGTGTTTAGCCACTGATGCTGCTTTACTATGCGCAATGTTTCTGGGAAAGACGGCCCCCTGCATCTGGTCCTGCGGCCTTATTTCGGGTGATTTTTGGGGAACTGGCGGGTGGGGTGTGTGTGGGGGGGGGACACCCTCTCGCTGAGTGCAGGCGGGGGACGCTACTGCTAATCAGAAAGCGAGATGAAAGAGTCTGTTGAGTCCCTTCAACACATCAGGGCGCGGTGTTATGATCTCTTGCTTCCATGTCAGCGCCGCCCCGCAGAGTTCTTGTTTATTTCCCCTTCTTTGATTATACTGTCGTTCACGTCTCCCCTCGCAGCCAGCGCATCTCCCAAAAGCAGCGCCGAGTCTTATGGCCGCCTCTATTTTTCTGTTTGATGTCCACGCTTCTGAAGCTGCAGTATGAGGACATTTCTCCTTTTTTTTTTTTGCCTTTTCTAGTACGAGTTTAAAGTGAAGAACATCAAGAAGACGAAGGTGAGCCTGGTGGTGGCGGTGGATGGAGTCAAGGTGGTCTTGCGGAAAAAGAAAAAGGTACGAACCCCTGGAACAGTCTTGTCCCTTCTTGTAATGAAAAGTAATGTGTGAAACCTTTTCTCGAATGTTCAACAAATGCTCATGACGATTTTTTACACCAGAAAAACGCGTACATCTGGGACGAAGGCCAGGTAACCCTGGCTCAGGACCCCATTTACAGGTAAGAAGTTATCTACTGACCTCAAGACTCTGATACTGAGACCAGTCACATGTCTAATCTAGGCCACAACTAATCTGGAAACCCAAAGAGCTTTAGTGCTGCGGGGCCTGGTGTTCACACTGCTGGGATGAAATACTGGAGGATTATTCAGGTTAGAAACATTTATAGGATGATTTTGAAGAACTGATAAATGCACTCAAATATTGATAAACATCCTTGTAAAGGTCAAATTAGAGATTTGTTTCCTCCAAAAAATGTAAAGTGTGATTGCACACCTGTGCTAAGGCACTGTCCATAGAAAGAAATGTGTCCAAACTTTTGCACAAAAAGGAGGGTATCCAAACTTTTGGCCCTGCACCAAATACCAGCTCTCTGGTTGAATGATCAGTGCACTAACCATTAAGGAGCACAAATAAAAACATCTATGCAGCCACTGCTTCAGAACATTAGAAGTTATGTGCCCAAACTTTAGCTCAAATATTTGCATATAGACCAGATTTAAATGTGCACACTCACTATTTGAAATTACAGTCTCCATCAATTACGATATTGCTAAAGGCTGTGATATGCAATCACGTCTCTAACGAATCACAGTGGCTCTGACAGGGGGACCAATCACAGCCCCAGGTGAGTTGATATGTTTTCTGATGAATCGATGCCCAATATTAGTCTATTGATTTTGACCAGTTAAAGACCCTGATTGACTACATTAATGACGCACACACAAAATGTAATGAGAGGAATAGTGTGCTGCCATCTTTAAAATCCATCCAGTCCTTTTAAGCTCATTTGGAGCAGAGCCTGTTTGGTTAGTCAGCTAAAATCACTGATTATATTATGAGAGTGTTGGGTTATCAATAAACCTCTCATTCTACGAGAGCTATTCCCTTTTGACTACCTGCTCATTGCAGGTGATGAATAATGAACAAGCCTTAAGGCTAGAAGACCCAAATAAGAATCAATCAATGAACAACAGACGCAGTCTGTATCTAAGCCGTCAAAATTCCACACATTACCATAAATAAATGTCATGCACATTTTTTTTTGAAAATTAACAAATTGTTCCAAAATGTCGTGTCACCATTTCACATTTGACTCACTGTTTATTTTCACTTAAAGGACAACTGCACCAAATTAGTTCGATACCAGAGTACCGCTTAGATTATCACTGATTTCATTACATTCCTCAGAACCAATTCAATTATCACATATTCTATTCGATTCCGCAGAAGTCATTTGATTACCACTGATTCAATTCAGTTCATCAGAACCGATTAGGTTATCATTGATTCCATTTGATTCCTCAGAACCGATTTGATATCACTGATTCCATTCAATTAATCAGAACCGATTATATTATCGCTGATTCCGTCCGATTCCTTAGAACCAATTCAATTATCACTGAACTGATTCGATTACCACCACTCTGAAAAGTTTGCAGTTACTTTAGAGTGAATACTTTTACATAAACTCAGCAAGATACTGTTCATATATTATATATGTAATTGTGCAGAAATTTAATTTTTGAAGATTTTATGAATTTCCCCTTTTAAGAAAGTACGTTTTTGTGTATTTTCAATTGGAATATAAATATATTTCTGTATTCCTCGTTTATCTATTTCCCTGGATGATTTATTTCTTGGGCAGGGAGCCTGGGTTCACTCTCACAGTCTGAATTTCTGTCTCCGTATTTCATGCTCCTAGTGGCTGCATTTCATGTAGCGTTTTCTTGGTTTCGCGTTTTCTCCCTCCCAGAATATTCTATGTTTCCCATGATTCCCAAGACCTGAAGATCTTCAGTTACATTGCGAGAGATAAGAAGAGCAACGTGTTTCGCTGCAATGTCTTCAAATCCAAGAGAAAGGTCAGTTTCACCCGCTTCCGATGGTGTAGACAGACTTGCCTTGTCTGTGTGAGGGGGATTTCCCGGTCATGTGGTGGCGATAGGGAGCGAGCGGGTGGAGGAGAGGGATGGGGTGGAATACTAACGAGGCTGGCGGAGGTGGGTTTAATCTCCTTTTGACTTACTGCGCCAAAGACTGCACTGATTACTGCAGTTCTGGATGTCAGCAGGAGAGTTATCTGCTAAATCTGTTCTGTTGGAGAAATGTAGGAACATTTTATTCATATGAATCAATATGTATACGAGACTTGATGTGATGTATAAGTGTAATTCAAATACTCCAGTCACTATGTGTGTGTGTGTGTGTGTGTGTGTGTGTGTGTGTGTGTGTGTGTGTGTGTTTGTCTGTGTATATTATAATTTGTGATGGATCTGTTACGAGTTTCATTTGGATTCAAATTCATCCCTTTTTTTCCCCTTGGATAACCGACTAAGCATTTTGTACCGAGATCACACCAGTATACTTACTTTAATCAAAAAAAGTGTGTAAATATGAATTATTATAAATATAAAGCTAGTCTGTCTGATCTCTTTGCATTTTGTACATAAAGAGGAATGGCTGTACTATGTTTATAAAACTATTTTCCTCTAGATGAAAAATACACACACGGTTTTATTAGAGATGCTCGTTAGAGGATCAGAGTGACTTTGCTGATGTCTGTCTGGGAATGGAAACTGATTCAGACCAACAAGGTCCATCTGCTCTGAAATGAACTCATCCATCACCCGGACAGCACTGTTATTGTAGAACCCACCGGTGAATGGAATTCTCTCTCTATCTCTCTCTCTCTCTCTCTCTCTCTCTCTCTCTCTCTCTCTCTCTCTCTCTCTCTCTGTTTTTCTCTCTCTCTCTCT